>JANHFQ010007569.1:10023-27057 GCA_032468035.1 Aparallactus werneri | reverse complement strand
GTAGAGGACAGGAAGGCCTGGAGGAACATTGTGCATGGGGTCGTGATGGGTCGAACACGACTTCGCAACTAACAACACCGTTTACTGATAATAACTGTTCTAATTGTATATATTGTTTTTATTGTTGTAAGCCACCCTGAGTCCCATAAGAGGTGGGCAGCCTATGAATTTTTAAAATAAATAATATAAATAAATAATACATTAAAATAAAGTATATACTATCATACAAATGTTAGGGTAAGGGTTAGAATAGGACAACCACCACCATAAGAGTCAAACATCAGCCCCAAGCCCATTGGCAGAGCCAAGTCTTCACGGGTTAGTGGAAGGTCAGCAGGTCAGGGATAATTCGAATCCCAGGAGGTAGTTGATTCCAGAGGGTCGGTGCAGCCAGAGGAGGCCCTCCCCCGTGGGCCCGCCAGCGACATTGTTTGGTAGACAGGACCAGTAGGAGGCCAACTCTGTGGGCTCTAATACAGGTAGAAGGCAGTCTGGAAGAACATTAGGGAAATGCTTCTGTTTATTTACTGTTAACATGTTTATACCACCCAGTAATTGATGCTCTCTGTAAAATGTATAAAGATAACGATAATATAAACAGTACTTAGTGTGAAAAGAACCAAACATGTTTATTGGAGTGGTTCCAATGATTCACCCTCTTTTTCTGATTTTTTGGTTCTGTTGATTCAAGACATGGCAGCGTGCCTGGTAGCCTTTGTGGAAATGCACAACTCTCCTGAAGTCTGTTTCTTTTTGGTGGTGCTGTTGCTTAGCCAGTTCTGAAGGCCAGTCAATAAGTGAGATGGTGCTGAGGAAGCGAATGTCCCGGAAGCCCTGGCAGCGATGGGGAAGAAAAGCTGTTGCTGGCAAGCGAGGCACAGCATCAGAGTGACCCTAGGTTGTGTTTCCTAGCTATTCAGCTTAGTGAGAGCGGGAGCGATTCCGATGTGGAGCCCAGCGCAGTTCGGCCCAAGCAGCCTCATGTCCTCCAAGAGAACACGCGGATGGGCATGGACAATGAGGAGAGCATGATGTCCTACGAGGGAGCTGGAGGAGAGGCCTCTCACGGCATGGAAGACAGCAATGCCAGGTGAGGAGGCCAGCCCATCGGGCGGCCCATCCTTCAGCAGAAAATCCTAATGGTGTGGCTTACTTTGACAGATAAGGGACCCTTCTTGTTTCTTTTCCAGTTATGGTAGCTACGAGGAGCCAGGCCCAAAGTCCAATACGCGAGATGCCAGTTTTAGTAGCCTGGGGGGGTACGAGCTCTCGGAAGAGGAGGAGGAAGAGGAGGAGGAGGAAGAAGAGGAGGAAGAGCAGCAATGCGGCCCCAGCGTGCTAAGCCAGGTTCATCTGTCGGAGGACGAGGACGACAGCGAGGACTTCCACTCCATAGCGGGAGACAGCGACCTGGATTCTGACGAGTGAGGATGGCCGGGCATGGAGGCGGCGGCCTTGGACTCTCGCTCTCCCTCTGGCCTCTGAAGAACAGGAGACCCCCCCTCCCATGGCCCCGGACTTCTCTGTGTGGCCTGCTGGCATCCCTGGCCTGGGAAGAGGGGGTGCTGATGGGCTGGCAGCACCACCCACCAGGACTTCTCTGGCCCTAAATTATTTGGGGGGGGGTTAGCAGCATATGGATATTCTTCCCCAACTGTAAATAAACCTCTTTCTGGAAACCTCCGAGGAACCTCCTGTTTTGGGGGGGGGAGAAATGACGCTCCCCACTGCTGGGGATGGAGAAGGGGGCGGGAGAGACCCAGCTTCGAAGAGGAGGCTGTTTCGGGAGGGGGGATCAGCACCGTTGCTCCCCATCCATCTCCGTCGAGGAGAGGCAGCCATTTTACGCTCCATCCGAGGGTGGGAAGGCGGAGCCCCGCCCCCTTGCGGCGCCCTCCCCCCGCTGTGTCGCAATCGAATTCCCGCCTTTTTCCTTCCTGTTCGCAATCGCCCCGCCCCTCACGGCCCCCAATAAGGGAGGGTGCTCGCCGACCAGCTAAGGCGCATGCGTCCTGCGCAGTGAAGCGTCCGGCGGAGAAGTACGGAGACGGTACCGGGGTAGCTGCGTTTCTACCTGGTTCCGTCGGAAGAGCGAAGGCCAGGAGGCCGCGAATCCCGCGGCGCGCTCCCCGTAAACCTCGCCCTTGCGGGAGGGAACCCCATTGCCCCCCACTCCGAAGTCCAGGGTCTATTTCGCGGGGAGGCGAAAGAGGATCCGGCGAGGCGCTTCACTCAGTCGCCGTCTCCTTGCGCGCCGCCGCCGCCATTTCGGGAGCCGCAGACTGAGGAGGCGCGAGGGATCCGGCGGGGAGTGAGGCGGTCTGCCAGCGAGGCGGTTGCCGGAGCCATGGCGGCGTCCGTGGGGAACGTGGCCGACAGCACAGGTACCTGTCGTCGCCGCTCCAGCCCTTCGCGGGCTGGGGAGCGTCGCCTGGGCTCCGTAGTGCCAGCGGCGGTCCCGAGGAGGCCTCTGCCCGGACGGGGGCAAGCGGGGGGGATGAGGCGGGAGCGGGGAGCCGCCGGGAAGAGCCGCGCCTCGAGGGATGCGGGGACGCCGCGAGGAGGATCCTTTGGCCCTGGGGCAGGCGGGCGGTTTTCACGTGGGGGCTCCTCGGGCAGCAGCCAAGAAAACTGGCAATAGCCTCGCGGAAGGACGGGGACGATGGGCCGCCGGTTTTTCCGGAGGGGGGCTTCGCTGATGGGCCGCGCGGAGGGGGGGCAGGTGAGGGACCCCGCGTGCACATGCGCAGTTGGTCCGTGCGGTGTTTTTCCACCGGGGGAGCGCTTATTTCTGGCTCTGCGGCCGCCCCGCAATGGCCCCCTCCGGCCCCTGGGCAGCTAAAAGTGCCTTCGGGGCTCCCTCGCCGCACAGCTCCCTTCTCAACAAAATGGTCGTTGTGGCTTAATGGTGTCATTTGGGAGGACGGTCAATGGCGAGTCCTGGCAGGCTCGGGCCCTCGCGGGGGGGCTTCCCATTCTTGTTTTCGACGCCCCCGGGGGCTGCCTATGCAGGGCAGCGGCTGTTCGCTCTCGCCTTGGGGCTGGGACCGTCTTAGGGCCACATGTGGCCAGTAGATAAGGCTACGTGCAAGCTCTCGGGCACGTTTGGCTTCTTACGATAACCGAAACAAATTCCTGTAGGAATATAATGCACACAAATGAAAATAATGGAATACTGTATAATTTTTCATGCTTCCAGCATTTCAGATAGTATACCTACAATGTAAAGGAAATTTCCTAGTTCATGTATAAAGATTAGTGTGTGGTCTTAGAGCCTCTGCAGTGTGGCTCTTCCCCCCCCCCCCAAAATGATAACCTTTCTTCTGATAACACTTTTTTTAGCTTTCATAGCAAGGGGATAAAGAATAACCCTTGTATTTGAGATGCTTGTATTCAGTTCCTACTTCACTGTTGTAGACAAGTGAAATGATATGGATGTTTTCCTCCTAGAGTTTCTGGATGAATTTTTAATGAATAGAATAGAATCTTACTGCTGCATTATATAATTGTATAAGGTGGTTCCCAGGTGGCTAATATATCCAAGATATATTCAAAATATATCCAAGAAATTCTTGCTATTGTATATATCTTGCGCAAATGACTTTTCCCTGCCTTTTACAGATATGATTATATGATAGGTAGTAGTGGAATACATCACTTTGGGAAGGTTACAAATTGTTCAGATGAAAAATAGCTAAAAGGAAAAGAATTGGTCTCTTTGCTATACAATTTCTGTATGGGCTGCTAAGTGTAGGCATTCTGATTCCCTGACTTATTTGCTAACTTACCATCTTGATGGAAAATTACAGAGAAGTGTTGTGCAAGTTTATGAGGCTTTTTGTAAAGCTTGTGGAAATCTTCCTTTTCTTCTTTGAAGATAACATCTTTGAGTTCAGCTTCTCATCAAACTGCTATTTGGCTTATATTTAGTATTTGTAATACTGTAGTTTGTGATAAATAATTCACTTTAGTTCATAACAGTTGATTTGACTTGAATTAATTTTAGGCATTGTTTCATTCAGTGTTTTAATTTTCAAGGGTATTAGAAAAATCTTGATTCCTAGTCCAGCAAATGTTGAGTTTCATGATCTCCCCCCTCATGATTTTATTGGGGAGAAAATATTGCTCTGGAGCTGACAACAGATGATGAACACACAGGAAAAACCAAAGGTCTATAGCTTTCTCTGAACAAAGTCTGGAGGTCTTCTCAGCAATGTTAAGTTTATTTTGTGGATAACAATACCTACTGTATGCGATCATTTCATTGCATGGAATCCTGTTTTTGTTTTCTTACCTGGAACATTTTGATTTTAACATTAAGACTTGGTTGAATGATGGTATATTCCTAACATTGTCCTGTTTTTAAAAAGTGTCTGTGAAAGATTGACACAGAGCCTAAAACAGATAGTCTGGGTCATGGCTGAGGTAAAGCTGAAGGTGCTAAGATTGGGGGAGGGTGAGTAATTGACATCTTTGAAGCTTGACAATTACCATCATTCACCATTAAGTTAGGAAGTCATGTCTCTGTCTTCAATCATCAAATACCCCTTGGATGTTGGCATTTCATCTTTTAATTTGTACATCATTGTTTACCCATTTTTATTATCCATTGTTTATCCATTTTCTAACTTTTTGTTTTCCTTCCCCCTCCCCTGAATGTTTTGGTGATTCTTCAGAACCAACGAAACGTATGCTTTCCTTCCAAGGGTTAGCGGAGTTGGCTCACCGGGAGTATCAAGCAGGAGATTTTGAAGCAGCCGAGAGGCACTGCATGCAGCTTTGGCGCCAAGAACCTGACAACACAGGGGTGCTCTTACTGCTCTCCTCCATTCACTTCCAGTGCCGCAGACTGGACAGGTAAGGAAGCTGGTGCCTTTCCACCCACTGCTTAGGGCACTGCTTAGAAAGACAGGCTCTGGGTACCGGGATGGCATTCTGATGCTCCCACTCAACTCTCCCGAAAGTTTTCTGCATTGTTTAAATTTGATGGAACATTTCAGCATATACTAAATAATAAGCAGGCCCTATTGCAAGAACATCCTATTCTCAACTAAAGTTTCTGGTAACATGACAACATAGGAAACAAGAAGAAGTGTTGAACTGAAAGAGAATGTTTCTGAACCAGCCACTTCTCAGGAATCCCAAAATAATAACAGTATTAAAAAGTGCATCTCATGTTAGATGACACATCAGCTTGTGTGTCTGTGTGAACAGGTCTCATTGTTCTGGAAAATACCAGAACAATGGTATGACAGAACAATGGTATGACAGGTATCACAATTTTTGTGACAGACATTTTTTTAATGTATTTATTTAAATTTCTAGGCTGCCCAAATCCCAAAGGACTCTGTGTTTGTCTTATTACTGTAATACATAACAAAAGATACGTCATGTATCGGCAGTCCCTGGTTCTCAAGGCCGTACTTATGAGATTACGATTGTTGCTGCTGCTGCAGCAGTAATTGTTGAGAAAGAGACAAGATAACGTGCCCTGTGCCAGTGCTCTAGATTAAGCTTTTGCTCAGCAGGGTGCTTTAAGTAGAAACCTAGCTTATCTGCACATCTCCAGGGCTCAGTGGAAGCAATAAGATTAACATGGGTTTCTGTGGAAGAAGTGGATGTGTGCAGCCTGTCACAGCTACCCAGTTGTGTAGCCCTCGGGCTCAAAAACATGGACAGAGGTGCTCTAATGAGTAGCAGTTCACTCTGGCCACCTGCAGGCAATTTTTTTAAATCCGCAATTAAAATGACCTTTTCAAATGTTGAACTTGGATTCTGTTCTTAAATTGTCAAAAGATCCAGTGAATAATTACTACTTTGATAAAGGCACCTTAAACCTTCACTTTTTCTTCTCCAGGTCTGCTCACTTCAGTACTTTGGCGATCAAGCAGAATCCCTTATTGGCAGAAGCCTACTCCAATCTGGGGAATGTGTACAAGGAACGTGGACAGCTGCAGGAGGCCATCGAACACTACCGGCATGCTCTTCGCCTCAAGCCAGACTTCATTGATGGATACATTAACCTCGCTGCTGCTTTGGTAGCTGCAGGAGACATGGAAGGGGCAGTGCAGGCCTACGTTTCTGCCCTGCAGTACAACCCTGTGAGTAGAGATGGTGCCGATCTCTCAGAAAAGCTTTTTTCTCCAAAAGAAGTGTGGAAAGGCCCTTCAAGGTTGCACCTAGAGCCCTTTGTTGCTATGGAGTGACAATAGTGCACTTAAGGCTTCTCTGTGGGTGGACTGTTGATCAGAATCAGAATACTTTATTGGCACACAAGGAATTTGCCTTGGTGCAAGTGCAGATCTTTCTGTGAACCAGCATTCCCCAGTGTGGTGTCCTGGAGAAGCCCTTGGGTAACAGCTCCTGTCCATCCTGTTGGGAGAATTGGTATTCGGACAAGTTTCTATTCGCTATCCTGCACTGCTGCTTGCTTGAGCAGCTTGTTCCCTTCTCCTGCAAGAATAGGTGCCACCCATTAATTTAGGCATCTCTCCCACTCTTCCTGTACTTCCAAGTACGGTTCCCAGTATTTTCTCAGTTCCCAGTAAATTCCAACACGTCGTGCATAAGCTGTGTGGTGAAAGCTGTATGAAGGTCTATTATCTAGCGGGATAATTTTATAGAGATGTGTTGTTGCAGATTTGCTTTATGATTCCAATTGACACCTTCCAGCCCTCCACTTTACAGAAGATTATTAAAAGTACACTAGAAACTTAGTTGATTAGTTTTTTTATTGCAGTAGTCTCATTTTCCATTTCTGATCTGTTGAACTGGATTGGCTATGCTGGTAGTGACAGAACCCATTTGCTTTTCAGGACTTGTACTGTGTGCGTAGTGACCTGGGGAATCTGCTCAAAGCCCTGGGTCGCTTGGAAGAAGCCAAGGTAGGTGTTCTGTAGAATCAGTCTTTTGAACAATGTGAACGCTTGCACCAAGTCTTCCATTCTCCGCTGATCTCCGAGAGTCCCAAGACGTGGCTGAAAGCTGAAGGCTCTGAATTGCCCCAGAGTAGTGGCAGGGCAAGATACGGCATGCCCATGTTAACCCTTGCTTTAAGGCGAGAAATTGAACACTGAGTCTTGCTGCAGGACTAGACTATCCATTATGGTGAAGTGACTGGCAGGGGCGCCACTACTCTGATCTGGAAATAACATGGGTCCCAAACTGAGGCTTGCCTGCTGATGCTAAGCCAGTGACTTAGTCCGTGCTTCCTGTGAGTGCTCTTCTAAAGTCCTTTGTGGCTTGTAAGTGTAGAAGAACCTTATCAAATGTTACCCTATGAATATGGCATTAAAGAGATTCTTTAACCCTTCCCCTCCCCCTGCCCCCACATGGTTCATGGAAGAAAGGCTAGCAAACAGCATTGTTGCAGTTGGGTTCTTCAAATCAATTATTTTTGCCCAAATGTTGAATAAAGGTGTTGGTTTGCTTGGAAAATGACCTGATCAAAGAAAAACTTGCTACATTAAGTGGAAAGGTGGCTTTTAGCAGTCTGGTTTCCAACCAAGAATTTGAATGGGTTTCGAGGCTCTTGGCATGACAAAAACTTAGAATGCAAAAAAAGGAAAAGAACAACCGGGAATTGTCTTGTTACAAGCCACCTTACGCCTTTGCGCAGCAGGGGTGAGGAGTGTGGAGGAACCAAAAGGACCTCCGCGGTAGTCCTTCGCTTCAAGCCCCGCGCGCATGCTACCAAGTGGAGTGCACGGAGAGTGTAGCTGTCTGGCTGACTGCTGTGCCCCTGGGTGGGGGAGGGGAATTGGCTTGGCCGAAGGGCTGGCAGTTGGGCCTGCAAGCTGGGCCCTGTAGCTGCCCTGGAAACAGATGCTGGTGGGAGTGAAATGTCTTTTTGAGAAGACCAGCGATGTGCAGCCTGTCGGGTGGACAGCTAACGTGAACGGCACTTCACTGCAGCTTTAGTGTGACTGGTATAGGCCAAGACACTGCGCCTGCCTTAGGTTGCTGACCTCTTTATTTCAGAGCTTGGAGACACCTAGTTTGAAAGTATGACTCTTGTTTGTGAGAATTCCACTAAAAAAGGGCAAGATAACTGAAAGATGTCAAGATAATACACATATACTTGAAATAAATTGCAATGTATTTCTTTGGCTGTCAGTGCATTTGTAAGATCAAACCAGCAAGAATATTTGCTATTTCAAGTAAAATGTAAATTTTGTGGAAAATTTCAGGGCCTTTCTTCCAAATGCCCTGCTGTTTGCAGTTTCCCCAATTAACCCCTTCCCATCTGCATGTCTCCCATGTTACAGAAAACTGTCCTGAACCCTTGTGTTAGACATATCCAGAGATTTTCAATTGCTTTGTTGAACTTTTTACTAATGATCTTGTTTTATTTTCTCTCTTGTTTTTGGTTTTTCACCATTGATATTGTATTTAGAAGGTTTCAGGTGGGTGAAACCTCCTATTCCATGCGTAAGGTGCCTCGCTGAAGGGAGCTCGAGGCCTGGATCTAGGGCAGACACACTCCTCCTCCTCCTCTTCCAGCAAGGAACGCACCGAAAACTCACATGAGAAATATGGTAACGGGTTTGTAACTGCCACAGCAAAACCATTTGCCTCCATGCCTGAATCTTCTGTCTTGTGGCTTCAGAAACAGTTTAAGTATTTAATGTACAACAAGTAATTTTAGAGAATATTTTATAGTCCTAGCCACAATTCTTTCAAAGATATATTGTAAAAGTAAATTAAAGATGTAAAAAAAAATAATTGGAGTTACTATAGTTAAAGCTTCTAACTCTTCCTGGTTGTTCATTTTTTTCCTTTTTCTTCTTTGTTTGGATTGCAGCGTTCTGCTCTTCTGATGCTGCTGCGCTGTGATCCTGCAGTAGCGCAAAGGCTGCGCAGCGGAAATGCGCCTGCGTGCGATTGCGCCCTTGTGAATGGTTGATCAGATATGATTCATCTCTAACTGCGTGGCTTCCCGAGCCTTGTGCTGTAGGATTTTTGATACAATTGGCTTTGCAACTGCATTCAGATTTCAGGCGTAAATTGAACACTAACAGTTTTCACAGAGGCCGCTCTGGCAGATTAATCAGTCTGGCTGGCCATTCACCGTCTCCAGGGCTGTTCTATACAGTGCAGTTTGCAGCGATAGCGCAGCGGCGCTGTTAGGGAGCGCTTGCGGCGTCTTGCGCTTGCATTGCAGGGACCTGAACCTTTGGGCAAACCTGGTATTTGAGGTTTTGGAAGCTGAAGGTAGCGCTGAGAGGTGGCGAAAGGCAGGATCAGGGCAGAGCCCTGGAGCGGAGAGGGGACTGTCCCCTTCAAGACACCTGTCGCCTGTTTCCGATTGGCTCCTTTGGAAAGGCCCAGCCAAGCGCCATCCAGCTGCTTTAGATGCATTCTACTCCACATGCTTTCCAAGCGAGGCATTAAAAGTTGCTTTGGCCATTGAGGCTTTGGATTTCACAGGGATGTGGTGACTGGGAATTCCTTGGCTGAGGAAGGGTTGTGATGCGCAGGTCAGCCTAACTGAGGATAGTGGGTTTGCCCTCGGGTTTTGGTTTGCGCCCGCGCAGGATCAGCCAGCTGTTTACAACCCTTTAGTTTTGGCGCAAGCAAGCCTATACTGCAGGATCACTTTTGGCGGGTTGGAGAAGGTATACTAACAATGTTTTTCTCCATTTTCTTTGTGCAATTATTCCCTCCCCCTTGTATCCACCTTTAACCCTTCCAAGGCCTGTTATTTGAAGGCAATTGAAACGCAACCCAATTTTGCAGTTGCTTGGAGTAACCTTGGCTGTGTGTTCAATGCTCAAGGAGAAATCTGGCTTGCCATTCATCACTTTGAGAAGGTAATAACTGTTTGGGAGTATTAACATTCCATTTTCAAAACAGGTAACACGGGAGATAACCTGTCCCCTACCTGGGAGAAAAGCAGGATGTGAATTGATGCCTTTATACATGGTCTGTGTGCCTCAATTGATGCCTTATTAGAAGTGATCAGGAAGAAAAATGGCTTTTGGAGATCCTGGATTTTTATCCCTTCCAAGCTTTGGGAAGGATGATGATGAAGAGGAGGGAGGCCTGCAGTGTGATAACCACCATAGAAATGGCTGATGGCTGTGTAGTCCTCTTGTTTCATGTGAAATTGACACGGGCAAACCTTATCCCCAACCCCTTAGATGTCAGCTTATGCCTCAGGACATGCGGCCCCAGGAGTGAGCCTGTGTATTGTCAGTGCTTTTGGAAAACTTGCTTCTTTTCCTCTGCTCACCTGAGCCATTTGCTTAACCAGAGATTACACAAACTATACAAGCCCAAGGAAGATGGAGCTTCTTTAAGGAGGTGCCATGTTCAGCTTACTAACTTCGGATTTCAACCACAGCATATCTTTACTTTTCTATACATATGTATGTAGTCATGTAAGGGGGTAAGCTAGAGAGGGGAGAGGGGAGAGACTTCCCAGGGACGCTGCCTTCAAATGTGATTTCAGGATTGCCTTTGCTTCAGTAGGAAGCAGTCAGCTGGTCTAAAGTAGGCCTCTTGTGGTTGTTGTCAATTTTCTAAGGCTGTGACCCTTGACCCAAACTTCTTGGATGCTTACATCAATCTGGGGAACGTCCTGAAGGAAGCCCGCATATTTGACAGGTAATCCAACAAAACCTACCCTTCCCAGGCTAGGGCTTGGCTTTCTCTCCCCCTGGGGGAGGGTGGTGGGCAAGGCAGCCTTTTGTGCAATACTCCCCAAGGATCATTGGCTTGATTTGTAGCGTCTCTTGTTCTAGAGCTGTTGCAGCCTACCTGAGAGCCCTGAGCCTGAGTCCAAACCACGCAGTTGTGCATGGCAACCTGGCCTGCGTCTATTATGAACAGGGGCTGATTGACTTAGCCATAGACACCTACAAGCGTGCCATTGAGCTGCAGCCGCACTTCCCCGATGCTTACTGCAACTTGGCCAACGCCCTTAAGGAGAAAGGCAGCGTAAGACACTGTTTCTCACTGGCCAGGGTGGGCCTGGTTGCATCGTAGAAGCTTTGGCTCCAGTTTTGGGAGGAGTGTGGTCCTTCTCTCTTTTTTAAAATTCTAAACTTAGTGTAATCTGTGTCAACAGGTTGCTGAAGCAGAGGAATGTTACAACACAGCCCTTCGCCTGTGTCCCACTCATGCAGATTCCCTCAATAACCTAGCAAACATCAAGCGGGAACAAGGAAATATTGAGGAGGCTGTTCGCCTCTACCGTAAAGCTCTTGAGGTCAGTTTGTCAATTATTATCCTTGACATTCAGCCTCAGGCTTGCGCCTAGAAGTCTGGCCCCACCTTCCTTTAATTTGGTAGCGATGAATTGTAGAAATAAAGGCTAAGAATGTCAGTTTGGGAAAGGAGAGAGGTTATTCTCTACAATATGGTATACCTCTTAGAAAGGATTACATTGAGATTGAAAACCCCCCTCCTCTCCCTGGCCATTGAATGCAGGGAGAGAAGGATCAGAGAGCAGGAGAGCTAGAAGGGCTCTGTGTGTGGGAAATACAGCTTGGTGAGTCACGCAGAGGGTGGGATGATCAATTCATAGCACACAGTGGTCCTGGGCAGCTCCAGGAAGATGCGGGTTATGTCACTTAATATACATAAATTATTTTCCTGTACTTTTTAAGTTAAAATGATACAAAAGTGATTTGGATCCTGGAGACAGTGGGGTTTTCTTGGAAGAACTAAGGCCATCTTTCCTGCAGGTTTTCCCAGAATTTGCAGCTGCCCATTCCAATTTAGCAAGTGTTCTACAGCAGCAGGGAAAGCTGCAGGAGGCACTCATGCATTACAAGGAAGCTATCAGGTAAGGCTTTCAAGTTTTGGAATGGCTGGGAATTGACCAGGATTCTTCTGCTGTGAACGGTGTCCTTCCTTACAACACCCTTCGCCTTTTCTGTGATTTAGAATCAGCCCCACATTTGCCGATGCTTACTCCAACATGGGGAACACCTTAAAGGAGATGCAGGATGTCCAGGGTGCTCTGCAGTGCTACACACGGGCCATCCAGATAAACCCTGCCTTTGCCGATGCCCACAGCAACCTGGCTTCCATCCACAAGGTAGGTCTGGTCCAGGTCAGGTCTGGTGGCCTTGGCAGCAAGCAGCTGTCCTCACTTGGCTCCTCTTCCTCTGCTTCCAGGACTCAGGGAACATACCGGAGGCCATTGCTTCATATCGCACTGCTCTGAAACTGAAACCTGACTTCCCTGATGCCTATTGCAATTTGGCCCACTGTTTGCAGGTAAGGAGACTCGGTTGCATTCTTGGAAAACCGGGGAGTTTTTCTGTATTTGCCGGCTACACAGGCAGCTGCTTTTTCTTTTTAAGATTGTTTGTGACTGGACCGATTATGATGAACGAATGAAGAAGCTGGTTACCATAGTTGCTGATCAGCTGGAGAAGAACCGGCTCCCTTCCGTCCACCCTCATCACAGCATGCTCTACCCCTTGTCTCATAACTTCCGAAAGGCTATTGCGGAGCGACATGGAAACCTCTGTCTGGACAAGGTGGGTTCACTGCTCAGAAACTTCACAGAATTCACTCCTTTACAAAACACAGGCTTGGAAGGAGGGGGGGTCCCTTTTTAATGCACTGTAAATAGCTGTTATTTTTTCCCTTGCCAGATCAATGTGCTTCACAAGCCCCCATATGAACACCCTAAGGAGTTGAAGGCCAGCGAAGGCCGGCTCCGTGTGGGATACGTCAGCTCCGACTTTGGGAATCACCCCACGTCGCACCTCATGCAGTCAATCCCAGGCATGCACAACCCGGACAAATTTGAGGTAAGGGGCCTTTCGAGGAAGTTGGCACCTTGCTTGACTCCGATAGGATGTCCTGACCTGGAAGTTGCAGTGGTGGGTTGCGTCCTTTATAAATGCAGCCCTCTTTGGTCACGCGCTGTGGGAAGCCGCCTTTGGGATCGTGAGTCTCAAGCATTGCAGTGTTGCTCCCTTCTAGGTGTTTTGCTACGCGCTGAGCCCCGACGATGGCACAAACTTCCGAGTAAAAGTGATGGCTGAAGCAAATCATTTCATTGATTTATCTCAGGTAAGAGCAATTCCCAGGATGTAGAAGCTCTGAATGTCAGGCCCTGAGCATGGGACGCTTCATAGAATAGCATGGCATTGTGATAGAGGTGTCTTCAGCTGGAGAGGAAAATGACTTTTGTTCCAGTGTTGAGCAACACAATATGAAGGACAAATCATGCGCTCTACTAGTTAAGGGCCGTGGCAATTAAAGGACAGACTCTGGCATTCAGAATAACTGGTCCATGTTCACGCTTGGACATTTAGAAGTTGCAGCAAAATTGGAAAACAAAGTCAGATGTTGACCTGACACCTCAGTCCATGAATGTTGGTTGCCATCCTTGAACAAAGCAGAAGGATGGCTTAGCAGTGTGCTTTAATTTTGGCTCCCTAGGTTCCATGCAACGGGAAAGCCGCTGATCGTATCCACCAGGACGGCATACATATCCTCATTAACATGAACGGCTACACCAAGGGAGCCCGAAATGAGCTGTTCGCCCTCAGGCCAGCCCCAATCCAGGTAACACAGCCACTTCAGCTGCTTCTGGTCAGACGAGACACTCTGCTTCTTTCTGTGAAAATTACCTTCCTGCTTCCTTCGGACTTCGTGTTGTACGAGGGGTAGGCAGGTTTTGTCCAGACTGTTTTACAAAGGGATAACAAGGCATGATTAGAGACTGTCCTGCTTGGACGTTGAATCACAGGGGAATGGCCCAGATTTCATGTTACAAGTAGACTGTCTTCAGATATTCTTGCTTGCCATACAGAGATTATAGAGACGATGTATCTAGCATATTTAAGACTATCTAAACAGGTTTTTTTTAAAAAAAACTTGTGTTCTTAGTTATCTACTAAATACATGTTGTCTCCTGAAAGAAGTTTTCATGGCTGGTTGTGATAATCGCTGTTTTGTGAATGTAAACAGGACACTGTTGGGGTTGTGGGGTGACCCGTTTTACCTTCGCTTCTAGGCTATGTGGCTGGGCTATCCTGGCACCAGTGGCGCCTTATTCATGGATTACATCATCACAGACAAAGAAACCTCCCCCACAGAAGTCGCTGAGCAGTACTCCGAAAAGCTGGCTTACATGCCCAATACGTTCTTCATTGGAGACCACGCAAACATGTTCCCCCACCTGAAGGTACCGTGGGGTTCAGCGAGCGAGGCTGCTTTCTTTCCCTCAGTGCTTCCCGTGAAGTTCACCGACGCCTCCCTTCCAGCCGCCTCACAGCATTTCTTTTCTTTCAGAAAAAAGCAGTCATTGACTTCAAATCGAATGGGCATATTTATGATAACCGGATTGTCCTGAATGGCATTGATCTAAAGGCCTTCCTGGACAGCCTACCTGATGTAAAAATAGTGAAGGTGAGGTGTGGACCATCTTGTAGAAGAAGGCTGCAAATGGGGAGATGAAAAGGCTTAACCTATCCAGGAAGGGGAGGAGGGGGGTATGAACTGTGATTGGTTAGATTTTGTGCTTGGCTGCTTCCTCTTTCTGAAGACAAATGGGGTTTGCGTCTCTTGGCTTCAGATGAAATGTCCTGATGGAGGAGACAACATAGACAGCAGTGCTGGTCTCAGCATGCCCGTCATCCCCATGAACACCATTGCAGAAGCTGTGATTGATATGATAAACCGTGGGCAAATTCAGATAACCATAAACGGATTCAACATTAGCAATGGATTAGCAACTACCCAGGTGAGGCTCTGCCTCCCGCCTCCTCTTTTGGGATTCTGGAGGGAAGGAGAGGGAACCGGCCTCGTGGAAGGCAGTGCAGGAAGGCCTGCAGGGTTAGGGTTGGGCCCGATGGCTCAACAGCCACCCTGAGTGAATTCTTCCCGTTAGATCAACAACAAAGCTGCCACTGGTGAGGAGGTTCCACGCACCATTATTGTCACCACCCGATCCCAATATGGGCTGCCGGAAGATTCAGTGGTCTATTGTAACTTCAATCAGCTGTATAAGATTGACCCGTCCACTCTGCAAATGTGGGCTAATGTGAGTGATTGGATGTGGTCTCTCTGGGTTCTTTTTTAAAACATGGCCTTGAAGATGGAGTTTTGTCCAGGTTATGTTGCGTGTGCCTAACACCTCATTTTTCTTTCCTGCCTTTAGATCCTGAAACGAGTTCCAAACAGCGTCTTGTGGCTGCTGCGGTTCCCAGCCGTGGGGGAGCCAAATATCCAGCAGTATGCTCAGAACATGGGCCTGCCCCAGAACCGCATCATCTTCTCCCCTGTGGCTCCCAAAGAAGAGCACGTGAGGAGGGGCCAGCTGGCCGATGTCTGCCTCGACACTCCCCTTTGTAACGGCCACACCACAGGGATGGACGTCCTCTGGGCTGGGACTCCAATGGTCACAATGCCAGGTGAGGGGGGGGGCACTCTGCCCATTGGGCCCCTTCTCCTGCCTGTCTGGGAAGCGGCCTGTGGCTGAGCAGCTGTGAGCATCCTCGTGCCTTTTGCTTCCAGGAGAGACGCTGGCCTCCCGCGTGGCAGCCTCCCAGCTGACTTGCCTGGGCTGCCCTGAGCTCATCGCAAAGAGTCGGCAGGAATATGAAGACGTTGCGGTGAAACTGGGAACAGATCTAGAATAGTAAGCGTGTCTCCCAGGGGTGGGAACGCTCGTGTGGGTTCAATCCTGAAAGCGCTGCCTATTCCGTCAGAGAGGCCCAGGGGCCGGAGGAACGTGAGAAAGGGTGGGCTTCTGAGGGGTGGGCTTCTAAGCACGGGGGTTTTGTTCTCCCTCTGCAGCCTGAAGAAGATTCGTGGCAAGGTTTGGAAGCAGAGAATATCCAGCCCCCTGTTCAACACCAAGCAGTACACGATGGAGTTGGAGCGGCTTTATCTCCAGATGTGGGAGCACTGTGCATCTGGCAACAAGCCGGAGCAGATTGTCAGTTCCCTGGAGAGTGGCGAATCTGCCTAAGTCGCCGGTGCGTGGAAGCCGTCGGGAGGTTCCTGCGCAGAGGCCACTGCTTCCTCTGCCTGGGACTCCTAGCAGAAAGGACCTGTGGCTGGAACTGGAGAGCACGGCCGGACTCCCCTCCTGCATGACGGAAGAGGAGGGCCTGCCTCAGCCGGCCCCATGTGCCTCTCCGGGCGGGGCTTTACCAGGACAGGTCTAGGACAGCCAGGCAGCTGCCATTTCATGGATCGATTCCGTTTCCCTAGAAGTTAGATCTTCCTTTGTGGACTGGAACTGGAGCTTTTTTTAAAGATTGGTTTTCGGGTATTCCTGTTGGCACACGTGTGGGTCTGGCAAGGTTTCCAGCTAGTTTGAGTCGCTCCTCCCTGAGAGTCTCTGCTGGTGAAGCTTTTTTACGGGTTTTATAAACCACTTGAGCCAACATCAGCCTCCTTAATGTCTGACACGTCTCTTAGGCTTTGTGTGTTGGGTTGTGACTGGGATGAGGGCTTTTCTAAAGCCTCATCTCGTCCAGAAGGGCCCACTCCTCTGTGGGAAAGATAAATGGGATTTAAAAGGTGATCTCCCTGCCTCTCCTTCAAATGTGTGGGGAAACACAACCTGGTGCCAAATGTTTGGCCTTCAGGAAACACGTTGCGGGCAGAGCCTCCTCGCCATGGCCCAGACTTGAAAACCAAGGCTCTGGTTGGACCCCGCATGGGGCTCCGGCAGAGCAATTGTGGGCAGGGCAGCTGCCTTGGAGGCTCCCTCACTCAGTGAAGCCCTCTTGGCTCCCACAGAAATGCCACCCGAGGTAAGTATTTCCCCTTCGGTGCCTGCCTGCCTCCCCTCGGACAGAGGGTGCGTTTCACTGCCCACCTGCCCAGGTGCAGGAAGGGAGGGAGGGAGCCCACCTCATCTAGTGAACGGTGCTGCATGGGGGGCTTGATGGCTCCCTAATGTGCTGGTAGAGCAGCCCTGCTCAAGTGTGGCTCCCAAGAGGGCTTTTGTTTCTGCTGGGAGGGGCTCCCACTGCAGCCCCAGGTCCCCTGGAGACCCCCACCCCATGCAGCACCTGTCCTGGTAGAAGTAGAGTCAGAGGCCTCCAAGCC
>JANHFQ010007568.1:14925-25711 GCA_032468035.1 Aparallactus werneri | reverse complement strand
GTTGGGCTGAGACAATGACTGGCCCAAAGTCATTCAGCCGGCTTTCATGCCAAAAGAAGGACTTGAACTCATAGTTTTCTGGTTTCTAGCCTGGTGCCTTTACGACTAGACCAAACTAATGATTTTGTTCCTGCCAAGAAGTGTTACTCTGATGCCCACTTCAAGTCCATTATTTTTCCAAAAGAGGAAGGAAGCTCCCTAAGAAGCAGTAGTGTTTTCCCCTTGCTTGGGATAGAGGTTCATCTTGCTCTGTATGACAATATAGGTAGTCCTCATTTGTTTAGGGTCCATTCAAACTTGCAATGGCTTTGAAAAAAAGCAAGTTAGGACCAGTTCTTGCGCTTACCACAGCATCCTCACAGTCATGTGAATAAAAATTTGGAAACTGGCATGTATTTACAGTGGTTGCAATGTCTCAGAATCATTGCCATTTTTTATCTTCCCAGCTAGTTCCAACAAGCAAAGTCAATGGGCAAAACTGGATTTGCTTAATGACCACGTGATTCACTAAACAACTGCAGTGATTCATTTAGCAACTGTACCAAACAAAAGATTGTAAAAATCCACTTAGCAGCTGCCTTGCTTAGCAACAGAAATTCTGGTCCCAATTGTGGTCATAGGTTCAAGACTTCCTCTATCAGGCCCATTCCTTATTCCTATGGCATACAAGGTAGATCTCTCATTCACTGTAACGTTGCAAGTAGACAGACAAAAAATAAAATCTACTATTTAATATTCTGCTCTTGTCCTGAATATAGTCTCTGGATAAAATAATATTTTCTGTGTGCAAGGCAGACATCTTCTCCACCCTGTCAAGGCAGCGTGCTGACAGGATACCATGCAGCTTTCCTCACTGAATCACCTGGATTCCAGAGACTCACTGCACCAAGCCTCTGACTGGCATTCAGCAGAGTCATAGCAATTGAAAACAACCCAACCCTTTTGGAGTCAAGAACTGTAGAAAAATATATTTAGGAAAAAAGCCTGCTCTCCAGTGGATGGAGGGTATAGCCTTGAAGCTTTGCTGTCCTGCATACTCTCTGCTGTATTTTTGTTGAACCAATACTTGTTCACCTAAAAGGCTGAAGAGGAATGCATACATTCTCCAGATCTCCTGGCTTCATTAGGAGGCAGTGAGTCTCTGTCTTTCTCTCTGTTAATGTTATTTAAACTAGGGAAGAGTAAATTTCAGCCTTCCAATCTCAGTGGATTACTGCTGTCCCCATAAAACCTAAACATTTGGCCAATGGAGAATCACTTCTTGCAGCGTTGGCTAAAATGAATGGACAATAAGAATGGGTGAGCTTTTTATCTTTTAGCTAATTCTTTGAGAACATTGAAATATTGTTTGTTTACAAAGCTGAATCAGGCTCTGTTATTATACCATCGAAAGTGGGCATTTGGTTTCTTTGGAGATGAGATCTGATCTTACAGTATTAGTTTAGATTTATTTTTTATGATTTATATTCACTTTTCCGGGAAGCCATTGCTCTTTTTCGGGGGATGGTAGTAGGAGAAATAATGTTGTCTACTGCCAAGGTTAAATCCAAATGAAGAATTATTGTCTTGTACAAAGAAAAATAAGGAGTTTGGCACAGGGAGGGTAGAGGCTAGTTGGAATAGCATGGTTAATTGTCCACAGAATCAACTGAGTGCTAGTATCAAGGTCAAAGGTGTGGCTGATTCTGGATTTACGCTTTTGTTGGTCAAAAATAAGAACAAACAGGACACATACAGTAAAATGAAAATGTATTCTAGACTTATAGGATGAGATGTTGTAAAGAAAGCAAGTTTAACAGTAAATAAATTATGCAAATGAACACACAAGTGTACTTTTTAAAAATAGCTGAGAAAACAAGTTTCTTTTACTACTTTCATTTAAAAAGTTCATTTGAGTCTTATGTAACATATTCAGTGCTGCAGTCATAAGAATGAACACACCTCTCAAGAGAATAGTATATTTTAAGGCACCAAACCTTGCTTGCAGAATGTTGTATTCATGTTACAAAGGTATCAAATAAGTGATGTGCAACAAATGACCAACAAATCTATATTTGATTGCAAAATAAACTGTGTTAATAAAGGGCCCTAAAATATAAAGTGTCACGGTACATTTACCCATTAATCAGATTAGGTTACATTTAGTGCTCATTTTAACAAGGACAGACTTTTAAAATAATATTGTCCTGCCTAGAGTAAGGCTGCCAGGCTGCCAGTAACAGATGAAAAAGGCACAAAAATCAATAACTAACAGGAAGCTTATGTATAAGATTCAAAGAAGAAGGTAGGAAAAGGTAGCCAGTTCTAAAAGTGGTTTCTGTGGTCAGTTCAAGAATTGGAGTATCAGCGGAGAGGGAAGATAGGAGCATGACAGAAGACAATAATGAACTGAGTTCTTGTAAAGTTAGAATTGTGCCAGACATATTCCAGTTGTCAGCTATTAAGGAAGCGTCAGTTCGTTTGTAAGCATCCAGAGAAGGATTTATCTGGCTTTCGGCATGGGATGGCAATGGGAATGAGAGCAGGTAGGAATTTAGGATTAGCCTATGTTTTGCATCTGCCATTGGAGTAACCACACAGACCAGGGGCCATTTTGTCAATTTCTTTCATCTTGGTGGATTGCTCCTGTGGATTGGTGGGGATCCTCCTCTTACAGGTGAAAACAGGACAGTCTAGGGTGAGTTGGGTAGGGTAGAGTGTGCAACATTGACATGAGGTTTTGCAAGATAGTGATGAATTGGTCCTGAGAAAAGGGATGTTGAGTGTGAGGCAGAAGCATCTCTGAGGCAGGTACTGGTCAATGTTAGTATTGTTGATACATTGGGTGGTATGTTGGTGTTCTTTGGCATAGGAGTAGAGAAGCTAGGCTCAGATAAGATTGGATAGGTGGAGAAGGAGGAACAGGCAAGGATAATGATTAGAAGAGGGGGATGAAGTGAAAGATGGGGGATGGGCTGTTCTTGGAGAAAATGACTTCAATGTTTTGAATCAGAGCATCTTCTATCCTCTTGTAGTCTTCCCCAAGGCCTGGTAATCAAGGCTACAAAGACACTGACTCCTGACTGCTGCTGTTTAATACACAGTTAGCCTGTAATAAAATTGGCCTCACCCATGATTTAATTGTGGGTGAGATATCTGAACTTGTTTGAAACACCAAAACCTGCCTGGGTCCAGAGCTGCCCTGCTGGGTTTTGTGTGTAGCATCAGCTGCAGAGCCAGAGTCAGGATGGAGGTATGGCAAATTTTACCTGAGAATCCGTAACACCTGTCAGAGGCACTGTTCTACAGATTGTCCAGTGTAAGATCCTCTTTGTAATGTTGTACTACAGGGATCAAAAGGGACTGTTGCTAGCACTGGTGATGTTATCTAAGTTGGGTATTGAAACATCTGCAAGAAAACAATCAAGCTCAGAGAGCACCAAGGATGCCTCATTTAAACCCTGAGCTACAAATATTCTCCTTTATTGATATTGCATGTATAGCAGCTTTCCTGCTATATAGCAACCTCCCTAATGGGGCTGCTAGAGTCTGTGGCTTGGTTGGCATTGGAGTTCTCCAATCTTAAATTTCCAGAGAACTATTTGCCATCCTCGGGTATAGGCCTGGCTTATGAAATGGCTTAGTAATTCATGGTAACCATGGCAACTGTAGACCTAACCCAGATTATCTCCGGCCTAAATACAACAAAGACCATATAGACCACCATGTTTTTAATCTAAAGGCACTTGGAATGGGATCTGAAACTGTTGATGTTACCATTAATCCCGTGCCATGAATAGATCACTCTCTGATGGCTCTGGAGCTCTGTGGTATTATCCCTGCCTATAGGGAAGCAGGCCCTATCAAATGGTTTACCCTCACATCTTGATGAACCCTACTGAATTCCACAGAGAGCTTGGGGTTGTTCCTAGGGCTCTGGTAAGGTTCGATTGAAGCTTTAGTTGCTGCTTGGAATACAGGTAGTCCTCGACTTACAACTATTCATTTAGTGACCATTCAAAG
This sequence comes from Aparallactus werneri, assembly GCA_032468035.1. Classification (NCBI taxonomy): domain Eukaryota; kingdom Metazoa; phylum Chordata; class Lepidosauria; order Squamata; family Lamprophiidae; genus Aparallactus; species Aparallactus werneri. The sequence goes on along the minus strand of JANHFQ010007568.1, from coordinate 21,709 downwards.
TTATAACAGAGAAAAAACAGACTTATAACTGTTTTTCACACTTATGACTATTGCAGAAATCCCATGTTCATGTGATCAAAATTTGGACACTTGGCAACTGACTCACATTTATGACTATTGCATTGTCCCAGAGTCCTATGATCACTTTTTGTGACCTTCTTACAAGCAAGATCAATGGGGAAGCTAGATTTCAGTTAACAACCATATTACTAACTTAACAACTGCAATGATTCATGTAAGAATTGTGACAAGAAAGGTTGTAAAATGGAAGAAAAAATCACTTAACAAATGTTTTATTTAACAACAGAAAGTTTAGGCTCAATTGTGGTTCTAAGTAAAGGACTACCAGTAATAAGGTAACTTTGGCTTTAGTTCTAAGTCATGCCTATGTAGACTCTATGTCCATGGACTCCAGAAGGCTTCCTGGTTTTCAAAAGAATCCCAGGTGATCAATTGGAGTAAGAGACACCAAGAATGTTGCTAGAAAAAAACAAAGAACAACACGGGAAAGAGTATTATTTAAGGATTAGCTCATGGAGATAAGGGTGGTAAAATGTAGTTATTTCTCCACCTTTATTGCATCTGCAAAGTACCAACCAATAGCTCTGTTTAGGGTAACCAGTACCTTCCTAAGTAGGGCAACGCGTAAAGATTATTCTACTGTAGGCATCTGTCAGATAAAGTTGCTCAGATTCAGTAAGAGCTGTACAGATCTATGGAGTTACCAGAGACAGTTGTCTTGGAAGAGTTTAAACCTGGTGACCCTAATGAGATAGACAAGATCTTTTTATCTGTGACATTGGCAAACTGTGTAGTAGATCCATGTCCCTCCTGGTTGATTAAATTCTCCCAGTAGAAGACAAGCAGCTAGATCCAGGAGGTGAAGAATGCTATTCGCTCTGGGACAAGGAGGCCTTAATTACCTCTCATTTTGATTGCTGTAACAAACTTTACATAGGGCTCCCCCTGAAGAGCATTTGAAAGCTGTAGGTGGTCTTGAAGGTTGCATCACAGATAAGTTATACACTAATATAATGCCTCTGCTCTGTGAGCTGCGGTTGCTCTCAATAGGCTTTTTAAAGTTACAATTCAAAGTTCTAGATACTACCTAAAAAGTTCTATAAAGCACAGGACTGGGCTATTTATGGGATTGTTTGTCCCCAACTGTTTTTGCCTAGTTTCTAGCAGGGAGGGAATACTCCAGGTTCTTTTGACCAATCAATGCCATCTTGTTGGACCTGCAGCTGTCCTTTCTCCATGGCTGCATCTGCAGAGAACAGCATTTCCTCCCAAGAGATCCAGATGGCTGTGAACCTGTTAGCCTTTCATAAAGCACTGAAAACCTGGTTGTTCCCCAGGCATACGAGCTAGTAGGTTAAGTGCATTCTCTTGGTTGATATGGCTTTTTATTTTGAGTTTTATTGTTTAAACCAGGGCATCATAGGTTATATATTGTGTTTATAGTTTAAATATTTGTATGCCACTCAGAATCACTGCTGTGACATAGGCAGCTTTATAAACCATATAAATGTATTTTGTCCTTACTTGATAATGTCATGATGTCCTTACTTTCCTATCTGAGCAAATTTGACCATGACCATCCTTTCTGCTTTTGTTTCTGGGACTACTATGGTCTACAGTATATCCAATTGGTAGTTTTTTCCTCTGAAAGCATCACAACACACATTACTTTCATCCTTCTGTTCCATAAAGCAAAGGATATTGAAAGCTGCAATCAGAGGAAACATTTCAAACAATATAATTCTTTCTCTGAAAAGAATGAGGTCTTAAAGCTTGGGATTTTTGTAGGATAATAGCAATATACACAGCTAAATGTACTATGTTTTCTTCAGGATTTTGGAAAATGTATAAAAGGATACATCAGCATTGCCCACTGAACATAACTATCATCTCTTTCTTGTTCCTCTTAATTGCAAATACTTACTTATAAACACTTTTTTCTTGAATGCAAAGGCTCACTCAAAAATGGTAATACCAAAAATGAGCTTCTGAACAAAGAGGAACTGTTGCATATATTTCACAAGAGTCTGTCTCTACACGTAAAACCGAATATGACAGCCACAGAAGAACAATGGTTTCAAAGGTAAGGAAAATAATATCTTATTCCTCTGAAAATACAGAAATAAAATAGAAAGGGTGACATTATTTTTATTTTATTAAATTTAAAATTGGTTAGTCAATATTGTCCTCCCATTTTGATTTCTCTGTTCCTTTATTTTTTTCCTCCGTTCTCTATCCTCTTAGTTTGGTTCAGTTCAGTTCAGTTATTTATTTATTTAATCTCATTAGCCAAATTGTTTGACTCCTCCTGACAATCAAGACTGGCCTGTTGTCTAGCAGTGCAGAGTTTCAGATGGTATTAATAACGAAGAAATGAAAGCCAGAATGGAATCCATGATGGTATAGGAATACTTTTAAAAGTTCTCCTTTGGTTGGCTATATAGACATACAACGAATTAGCAAAGATGACAGGATTCTTCTCACACCTTGGTCACAAGTAGGGTTGCCCACTGCAACAACTCAACTGTCTCCATTGCAACAACCCAACCTTCTCCACTTCCTGTCAACCAGTCAATCCGCTTGCTTGCCCATCCCTGTATAAGATAAGAAGGTAGAATTTGATTGTGCATTCTGGCTGCCTATGGAAATGATTGTCTAGGACAGAAGTGGGCAATCCAAGGTAGTTTCCAAAGTGTGCAGGGCCAAAATATTTGTCCCAATTCTGAAACTGTGGAAAAGGACCCAAAGAATATCATAGATGTCTTAATTTCCACAAAAAAATGTAAAGGGTTGATTTTCCTCCATTTGAAGAAGTTTGAAGAAAATATATCTTTCTAAAAACCCACCTCCCAAAAAAGACACTTTTTTGATCCTGACACCTCCAATAATTCCTGAATTCATTCAACAGTTTTTTAAGCGCAAAAAGAATTGCTCATTGTTGGCTTAGGGGTCCCAATATCAGTTTATCCCAGAAGCAAAACCTATTTCAACTTCAATCGGTTAATATTGAAATTCAGATGTTGCTCCAAATTTTCAGAGAATCAGAATCCCCACTTTCCTCACAAAAATCCTTCTACTGGTCTCAAACCTAACCAGTAAAGCAGGAAGAACTGTGATAGAAAATGTTGAGTGATGGCAGCCACTAAGGTGTCAGGGTAAAGCAGATATGTGCTAGTAGAAAAGGTGAGGAAAATACTGTATGTGGGGGGGGAGGACTTGTTACAGAGCAGCTGAAAAGTTGTGTAAGACAGCGACCAACTGCTAGAGAAGATAAAGAATACAGGTAGTCCTCGACTTACAACAGTTTGTTTAGTAACCATCTTAAGTTTCAATGGCACTGAAAAAAGTGTCTTGTGATCATTTTTCTCACGACCAATGCAGCATCCCCAAGGTCATATGATCAAAATTCAGATGCTTGGCAACTGGTCCCTATTTATGACAGTTGCAGTAACTTGGGATTAAGTGATCACCTTTTGTGACTTTGTAAGAAGCAAAGTCAATGAGGAAGCCAGATTCACTTGTTTATGTTTAAAGATTCACGTCCTTTCCTACAATTCATTTAGAATCTAATAGGTATTGAGTTATAAATAGTTGAAGGGTTATAGAGGGTTTAAGAAAAAAAAAAGACTGGACAATCATTTGACTGGGATGGTATAAGGTTCCTCCTGAGCAGGGGGTTGGGCTAGAAAACCTCTGAGGTCTCTTCCAGCCTATGATTTTTTCTATGAATCTGTGATTCAGGTTCTGAGAATTTGAATTCTCACATTTTCTGGAGGTTCAGCTTCGCTTATTTCTCTCTCCTGCTTTAGGTGTTAGGTATTAATGTAAAAGTAGGAGGGTTTCTAGAAACAAAAGCTGACTCTGTTATTTTAATTTCCATTGTTTCATAGCTGCCCATAAAATATGCATGAAATAAATTGTATGCATATTTTTATATCTGGGTAAATCTACAAACCTATTTAAATATTTCATTTGATTAGGAAGCTTCTAAATCTTATTGTAATCTTAATATAATAATTACCATGACATAGATAAAATGGACCATTTAAAAGAGATATATGCATGATATTAGATTTATTTTTCATCTGGATCATAAGATTACATTTGAGAAAACTGAGGACCTAGAAGGGTGGCCATTCAGTTATTTATTTTTGTCTTCCATTTGTTGCATTACAATACAGAGAGATAAACGGTTTGACCTCAGCTAGTTTGACAAAATAAATTAAATTGTGAAAGTTTATATAAGAGTTCAAAATGGAACTAAGCTTCACTTTCATGTCTGGGTTTGAAATAATAAATTCTGGATACACGAAATGTACTGAAACCAGATACTGAGGTAACCACATTGTGGATAAATTAGAGCCCATTATTGTGATCTAAAGCAATTTTTAGGCAATTATTTCAAAAGTATTCAAAAGACACAATCACATTGTCTATGGAATAGTATAGGAAAGAGAACTTACCCTTTGACATGAAAGGAAGAGGTGTCAGTGGGGGTTCCAAGGAAGGTAGGGTATGGAGGAGAATGCTCAGGTAGATTAGGAGAGGTTTAAGATTTCATGCATTGCAAATATGAGGGCGACACCCATTCCTTTTTCATGAATATAGGCTAGCTGAGGCTGACTGTCTTTTAGTCTAGTACCTAAGCAGAGTATTGGCTTAGATTTAGTGGACAATAAAGAGAGATTTGGGGCTTATCTTCATGTCCCATTAACAGTGACATAAACGTGCCCTGGTAATGGTTTATTAATGCCGTTTCCTTAGCACTGACTTCCACAGAGGCATCTGCTTGTTTGATTCCTGACTGTCATTTTCTAAACCAGGTGTTAAATGGGCTTTTTTTTTAAAGTGCTAAACAGGGATCCCTGCCCAGGAGTCAGTAAAGGCAAATGACAAATTATGAGACATACAACGCACATCCTGCCCCATTTTGTACATACATCATCACATCATCTATGAAAAAATGATGACAATATGATGCTTTCATCAAAATGAGAGAGCTATTACAAGGTGTATTTAGGGAAAGAGAACAGAGCATTCTGCCAGCTGTTTTTTGCTCGCTATGTCCCCACTGAATAAATTACAACTTTTGCACTGCTTCTGACAACAAGGAGGCAGTCCTTCTTACCATTTTTTATTGCTTTGATTGATGGAATGCCATATTGCCTACTCTACTCCAGCCTCATGCTCCTCCATGGGCTACTTATGGATCTACCAATTATAGGGACAGAACTGGATTCACTGAATAGTTCTATCCCCTGAATAGTTCTATCATGTCTTTGCAACAGTGTTTGAAAATGGGGCACACTCATTATTGATCTCTTCCTCCAACATCATTTCCATGTAAACAGCTTAGGTGAGCAATTTATGGACATAAATTTAGAGCTAGACCTGTATTGTAGCCTGACTAACAGGTCTGGCCAAAATGTCAGGTTTTTTTTTTATGAGAACAATGATTATATAGTTAAAGAAGCTGACCATTGTTTGAATAGGAATATCCCCCAAATGAATGTAGGTAAAACAAAGCAAGCCAGTTTAATTGTTGAGTGGTAAAACATAGAACCCTATTCATAAATTATATTTTGTAACTTTGCTTAATTTTTTTCCAAATAGACATACCATTTTTATTTTCATCTGTAAGAAGTATGACTACAACATTCATTAACAAAATGCCAAACTAGTGAAATCATCTTGCTCTTCTCTCTGAAATCCTTTTAAGCATTGCCAGAATTTTTAAGGGGAAAAAAATCTTTTCACATAATGCATTCTCTCTCAAATGCATGTATAAAATCGCCCCAACTTGATTTTATACTGCACCTGTTTAACTCAGGTTTGTGCCAAATGAAGTGTAACAGAATAATTTTAATCTAAAATTTCTAACATGGAATATATTGAAACCCTCCAACCTAATTTAAATAGCCATGGAAGAAGAATTATAAGTATTTATTTGAAAAATAACACCATAAAAGCAAAGCAATGCTTGAAAAATATCTGTGAAGGAAAAAGGATATTAAAGAATTTCACCCTGTCCCATTACTCTTTTGGAGAAACATATAAGAGAGGGCCATAGAATCTATCTCAATTCCAAATCTGTATGTAATAATCACATATTGTGATTATATAAAATCTGTCAGAAATCATTCTAATATGTTTAGACAAAATGATGAAACAGTTTGTCAATAAACCTTAATATATGTAAAGAATTCCACGTGTGATGGAAGAAGTTGGCCAAATCAGAATCCCCTCTCATACAAGGATCTTAGTATATATGGTATGTTTCATATATGTGTTCAGTAAAGGAACACATGGTATAACACGTTTCTGCCATAATTATACTGTATACTATATGTGCAGCCATGACATGCATCAGTATTGGGAAAGGGTTAGCTGTATAATTCCACAATCTCCCTCCAATGTTCTCTAAAGGTTGTATGGGCAAAAGGAGTTGTCATCTGCATCTCTCTTTTACCTAAATCCAATTCCAGAAGGATTTGAAATGTTAATGTATTTACATCCACTCTTTTCCAGGGAAACACTCTCTGCAGAACTGGTAAATCTATGGAAGCAAATTATGTCAAAAAGAAAATGGGAATAATTACTAGAATTCTAAAATCCCAGTAATAGATGTGTCTTTATGTAGTTTATATTTATTTATTTATTTTTATTGGACGTTTATGGCATCAATGGGGGACGCAGTGGCTCAGTGGGTAAGACGCTGAGCTTGTCGATCAGAAAGGTCGGCAGTTTGGTGGTTCGAATCCCG
>JANHFQ010007554.1:14443-24944 GCA_032468035.1 Aparallactus werneri | reverse complement strand
CAAAAATATACACCCGGGCAAGGCCGGGTCATCAGCTAGTAAACAATAAAGTTACAGCGTAAGGCTATTTGTGATTGGAACTGGTTGTTTGCCCATGACACAGCCCCTTGTAAACTTTCCAATGCAACTCCCTGGCATATTATTTATCATATCATATTCATAATTATTTGGGCTTGTAATATGTGAGATTGTTAATGTCCCCTTTTTATTTAAAATGCAATGATGTCATCCCAGTTCTCAGACTGTTGTGCTAATGCTTGACCTCATCAATAGTGGAGGTCAGCATTACACTGGAAGTGATTTAATGAGAGATCCAAAAGGGAGAAGTCTTTAAAAATCTTTTGGAAATTCACTTCCCATGCTCTTACTGGTATATAATACATCATTCAGGGCAATCCAGTTTAATTCAGTTTAAATTATGTTTATCTTTATTTCTTATTTAATGTGTAATAGCTTTTTAGATATTTAAGGCTACAGCTTATGGTTGTTCAATTTTTTCTTCTCCAGGAAAACCCACATTTTCTTTTTCTTTTCCTTTGAAGGTGGTTTTGTATACTGTCAACCCTCTCTAGGCCCTTTTCTGAATGATCCCAATTGGATCTGTCCGTAGAAATTCAAATTAAGAAGCAAGATAAATTTTCTCCAAATGGTTTTCTAGAATGTGGATTTTTTTTTAATGTTATGGAAGATGTAAATTTTCTCTTGGAGATACAAGCCGCTAAAACTGACAGATTCATCTATTTTTGCAATAAATTTGTCAAGTTCCTAAAACATTCTCTTTATACTGTGCTTATAAACACTGAAATGTCAACTCTTTGTTTAAAACAAAAAAAAAAATCTTCTCCAGGTTTGAGAAACTATGCATTTATTTGAATCTGTCCTTTTTGACAGGTAGTTTTATTTCCATTCATGGAAAGGAGCATTTTTATTATGCCTTCTTTAAAATATTGCCTTGTAATATTGCCAAGTAAAATATATTAAGAGCCAGGTTAAGCACCTTAATTTAAAGAACTCATCTTTATCTCTGAGGCATTATCCATATATAAATTAATAAATCTGGCAAGACAGTTCTCAAACTTAGAGTACTTCAGATGGTTAAACTGAGTGAGAATTTTAGGAATTAATTCCAACAAATTTGGAGGCACCCAACATAAAATTTTATCCCATTAACATTGACAATGCTGTATTTTGTTGTATGAAGTTTTACATTCATTCAAGAAAGTGCATCACTAGGGACATTCTTTTCTGCAAATGATTGCCACAGAAAATGATTCTCTGACAGCTTAATAACCAATTGTTCTCCCTTGGATTTTTGAGTGACACCCTAATAGTCCATTGATTGCAATTTGTACCATCTAATAGTTCTTCAATGCTCAGCTAGTTTTCTTCACACATCTTTCTATTATTTTAATTGTCCAGTTTACTGAAAATTACATTCTATGCAATAGTGGCAAATATCTGTAGCTTGGGTGTAGGATGAGAGTGAAGGTTCCTTTTCTGAGCTTGTGGGTTGGTTTCCAAACATTTCATTCCCAGGCTAGGTAACATCTTCAGTGGAATTTAGGGGATGTCAGTGTCAGTGTTCCTCTGTTTAGAAGGGCTTCATGTAGTCAGTAGGTCTTGTGATGGAGAGGCAACATCAAGTGAGGTTCATTGGGAGGTGAAGTGCTGATTGGGGGTACTTGCATGAGTTGGTTGAGGGTCAGTGCGGTCTCTGGTTAGCTGTGTGGTTGATTTGGATTTTGAGGGATTCGTAGGTTGGTTGTAGGTCAATGTGTCTGTTGATGGAATTGCTTGTGAAATGCCAGGCTTCAATGAACTCACACGTGTGGCAGGTGGTAGCATGACCTATGATTTCTGTGTTACTCCAATCATATTGATGCTGTTTGGTGTCAGTGTGGGTAGAGATAAAGGATTTGAGATCATGGCATTTGACCGCCGCACACCATTTTATTGGAACAGTCTTATTATATATCTTGAGGCATGTCGTCATTAACATTTATCACGCACACCCTTTCTCTCAGAATCATAGGTCTGGAAGGCACTTAGTCTAATCTCCTGCCCAAGGTTGGAGCCTTTAAACAATCCAGTACAAATGGTTGTACAATCTTTTCTTGAAAGCCTCCAGCAATGGACCATCCACAAGTCTGGGAGGCAAACTGGTCCATTGATTAATTGTTCTCACTGTCAGGAATTTTTTCCCTTACTTCCAGATATGATCTCCCTCTGATGACTTCTACCCATTGTTTATTGTCCTGCCCGGAAGTGCTTTGGAGACTAAATCAACCCCCTTCTTTCCTGATGTATTGGAAGATGACTATCATGTCATCTCTACCCTAAGCCTTCACTTCATTAGGCTAAACATACCTAGTTCCCTTAGCCATTCATCATACAGTTTAGCCTCCAGACCCCTTATTATCTTTGTTGCTCTTTTCTTCACTCTTTCTAGGGACTCAGCATCTGTTTTGTATCATATGACCGCAACTGGATACAATATTCCAAGTGTGGCTTTACTAGGCTGCAGTATAGAGGGGTATTATCACTTCATGTGATATTGATGCTACCCCTCTGTTATTGATGGAACATAGGACTACATTGATTTTTTGGGGCAGCTGCAGCACACTGCTGACACACTGCTGACTCATCCTTAAGTGATGGTCCACCAAGACAATCCCTCTTATAGGCAATATTGTTGAGCTATTTACTGCCTATTCTGTTTCTGTTCATTTGGTTTTTCCAGCCTAGGTGCAGGATCTTACTTTTCTCACCACTGAATTGCATCCTGTTTGATAAGGACCAGTGCTCATGTCTATCAAGATCCTTCTGAATCTCAATGAATCTTCATGAAGTTAGATACTTTCAGGTTTTCTTAATTGTACAGTGATGCAGTATGCAAGTCTGTGATATTCAGCTGATTCTGACCGGGTCTGGCATACCAGTAGAGAAAATTTTAACTGGTTCACAGAACCAGCAAATACCACCTCTGATCGGCCCTACCCCTACCGTTACTTCTCCTGTATTTCCTTGTTTTTAGCTCAGCTGATTGCTGTGCCTCAGCTGAGCTAAAAAACAGTTCAGACAGCTTTCCAGCCTTGATAGAAGTCTGTATTTGAGCCCTACCCTCAAAGCTCAGCTGATTTCCATGATTGCTGCCCCTCAATTGCTTTTTCTCTTTGCCTGCCTTCTTTCTTTCTCCTATGCCAGCAGCTCCCTTTCTCATTTTCCTATTGAGCCAGGAGGATCCTCTTTAATGAGTAGGGGAAACAGAGCAGCCAGCATGAGAGAGAGGGGGGAGAGAGAGAGGGAGGAGGGAGAGAGAGAAAAGAAGGAGGAGGAGGAGGAGGAGGGAGGGAGGGAAGGAAGGGAAGGGAGAAAGAGAGAAGGGAAAGTGAATGAGATATTGATGGATGGGTAGATGGATGGACAGATGGATAGAGGGAGGGAGAGAAAAAGGAGAGGAAGGAAAGATCACAAACCCTGGCACTAGATGCAGCTTGAGAGGATGCTTTGAAACAGAACAGCAATCCAGGGTTGGAAGGGAACTCAGAAGTTATCTAGTCCAACCCTCTGCTCCAGCAGGAGACCTTATATCATTTTGGGTTTTTTGGTGCCTCTAACACAGAGGAGAAATTCCCATAAACCCCCAGGCATTGCCAACTTCTCTCCCCTAGTAAAAATAAAACTAGAGCAAAAACTTCACGCAGTATTAAAAAGAATAGAAAAGGGGGCTGGTTTGTATTGTTTAATGGACTGCTAAATTGGCAAAATGGACTGCTAAATTGGCCATGCCCACCCACTCACATGACAACATAGCCACACCCACCAAGACACACTCACAGAACCGGTAGTAATTTTTTTTGAATCCCACCACTGCAGAGTTCCATTAGTGCATAATGTTACTGTCAGTGCTGGAAGCCATATTTTACTTGGAAGGTTCGAGGCCGGGAATTTTGGAGGTGGGATTCATAGAGAGGTGGAAATTAGACTCAACGACATTCTTTCTCAGAAAGTCAAGGACACATTACCCTGCACCTGGAGAGGAGTGTCTGGAGGAATGTCTCCAGTTGGGATGACGTTTTCATTGGGCCATGTGATGGACTGGTGGGTGCTGGGGAGGGCTCTTTGAATTTCTTTTGGGAAGGGAAAACTCAGAACTCAGATTCAGGTTTTCCCTGATGTGCCAATATGACAACTCTAATAAAATGGAACTTTGAGGAAATGCTTGTCTTGGAGTTAATTGTTTTGGAGTTTGTTAGTTGGAACACTGACAGTTACAGCTGCAAAGCAGGCCTCTCTTGCAATAAATCAGTGGTCATCCAAGCTTGAATTAAAACCATGTTTCAATTTCAGCAAGGGTAAGTTGCACATAATGTGCAGTTTGCTAAACAAAGGTAGTGTGAGAGTTAACTCTTATATTGCCAAGATAAAAAAAATTAGATAGGAAATTAGATAATTGTGATAATAGAGGCAATTGAAAATACTTCCAAATAAAGAGAGAGCCAAAGAGCAAGATGAAGGGCAAAATAAAGAATGAAAGTTTTCTTTCCAGAAGAGATATTAGACTGTGATAGTATATCTACAAATAAAAGCCATAGGGTGCCTAATACAGATACTGTAGAACTTATATCCTATCTTTTGTTCAGGACCTCAAAGCAACATACATAGAGCTACATCCTATCATTTCTCCCCATAACAACAGCTCTGTGGTCTTAAAGACAGTGACTGGTCCATGGCTGCTGGGGGACCTGAAAATGGATTTCTCCAGTGCCTGTCCAAGCACTGTATTAAAAGGAATAGAATAGAATAGAATAGAATAGAATAGAATAGAATAGAATAGAATAGAATAGAATAGAATAGAATAGAATAGAATAACAAGAGCTGAAAGGGACCCTGGAGATCTTCTAGTCCAATCCCCTGCTCAGGAAGCAAACCTTATACCACTTCAGACAAATGGTTATCCAATATCTTCTTTTAAAAATTCAGTGTTGGAGCATTTACAACTTCCAGAAGCAAGTTGTTCCACTGATTAATTGTTCTGACTATCAGAAAATTTCATCTTAGTTCTAGGTTGCTTCTCTCCTTGATTAGTTTCCATCCATTCCAACCCCTGAGATATTGGAACACTGCTCTCATAGTCCTTCTTTTCATTAAACTAGACATACCCAATCCCAGCAACTGTTCTTTATACGTTTTAGCCTCCAGCTTCCTAATCATTTTTGTTGCTCTTCTCTGGAATCTTTTTATAGCCATAACATCTTTTTCATATTGTGGCAAACAAAACTGGATGCAGTATTCTATGTGTGGTCTTACCAAGGCATTATAAAGTGGTATTAACACTTAACATGATCTTAATTCTATCCCTTTGTTAATGCATCCTAAAACTATGTTAGCTTTTTTTTTGGCAGCTACAGCATCATATTACTTGGATAATGTAAGGCTGCAATTGCCAACAGCATTTTGAAGAAGGATATGACACTGAAATATTTAAATTTTTATCTTCTACAAGGCTCAGTGTATTCTCTTGTCAATTCCTTAGCAGTGCAGTCAAGTTTCACTGCTGGAGCACTCCAACACTGCAGTATTAAAAAAAAAATACAACTCCATGCTGATGACAAAACAGCAGGATAGAAGGTTAAAGAGAAGCACTAGTCACTACTGTTCTGTTTTTGATATGAAATAAATTATTCTCTCAACACTCCATGGATTATCTAAATTTTCCTCATTATCAAAGAAGGCCTTTGCCTATTCAACCTATTGTTCTGCTTTTGTAGATTTCCTGTTGCAAAGTTTAGGACATTTCAAAGAGATGGCCTCAGAAACTGTATAATATGGTGGGCAGGGAGAATTTTAGCACTGGATTTCAACAGTGGTGATATTCAGTTGGTTCGGCCCAGTTCGTATGAACCATTAGCAATAATTTTAATGAGTTCACCAAATCGGTAAATACCACCACTGCCTGGCCTCACCCCTGCACGCAGAAGCCATGGACTCCCTCAAGGCTTCATTGTCTGGCAAAGAGTGAGTTCACTCTTCCAGCAGGATTTTTGCCCCTGCAAAAAGCATGATAGAATCCTGCTGGATTGAACTTGCTCTTTGTCGGAAAACAAAGCTTGGAGGCAGCCCAGCCCAAGCCAACCCCAGCCCTTTGTCGCCACCCACAGAAGTGATCTTCAGCTTGGGTAGCACTCATTTACAGTATATGGTATGGGGAAAATAAGCTCCATGGATATTTCCAGAGACATTATTTTAGAAAGGCATTATTTATAATATGGGAAAAGGCAAAACAAAAAATTTATATTAAAGTACCAAATTAGCTCTCTACAATGTAAAGCACTGATCTACCCCAATGTAGTAGACTTAGATAAAATTGTAAAATTCTAAAAAAAAAGCTGTTAAGTGGCTTTGAGCCAGTCAAATTCTCTCAGCTCTAGCAAAGAGGCAATGGCAAACCACTTCTGGGAAACCTTGCCAAGAAAACTGCTGGGAGTCTAGACAGTCATCAGAACTCAAAATTGACTCAAAGGCACTCCCAAAAAAGGAGTCATTTATATTGCAAAAACAACACTGTCGTGTGGCTGTTGATTTGGGGTATTTGTTTCCTTAAATTATTTAATTTGGCAGATTTATATTTATGTTCTGATACAGAGATGACTCACAGAAGTCAATTAACTGTTGCTATGAAATCATCTGTCTTTCTCCAAACAGTTATGTCCTAACCCCATCCGACTTCTTATTACTTACTGTGTTATCTGGCTTTTTATTTTCTTTGTAGCTTTCTCCTATCCTCCTTTTGTCATGTTTGATCTTCTTTCACTTGTCTTCTTCTTCATATTTTTTATGACCTGAAGACAACTTTCAGCACTGGCGTGTGTGTGTGTGTGTGTGTGTTTTGAGGGCGGGAGAGAAGGGAGGAAATACTGTATTAACTTTCTTGCTCCACCAGAATGGTTGATTACAAAAAGTAAACCACATTATTGTCATCTTCTCCATTCTGAGATGATTACCAGTGTTTTCTTTTTGCCAAGAATATCTCCAATCTGCCATACATGTGGTAAACGGAATAAGAAGGTTGCAACATTTCTTTACTCCTGTCACATCTAAGGCTACTGGATTGCATCCCGGAGAATGAACATGCTCTTTTATCAAATGTTTACTGAGTGACTTTGCCTATTAAAATACAGATTTCTGGTCTTAGTCTCCAGATGCTACTTTGAAAATGTCAGCTTTCAGATCTGCCCACTTCAATTCTCTGGAGTTAAGCATTAAGACTCTAATCCTATGATATCTGTGAGAATATCTGAGGAGACAACATGAATATATTCAATTTGCCAATTCGAAATGGTAACAGAGTTTGCATATTATTTAAACTGATAAAATAATCCACTTCAATGAAGAAGATTTTTGACACTCTGAAAAGCAAATAGTATAGCCAGGTGTTTATATATTAGAAAAAAATGAAAAAGGGCTTTTTCCAGTGATTTCTGAACGAAGAATCTTCCAGTATCATGGAAATACACAAGTTTGCTAACTGTCATTGAACCAAGAGTACTACATTAATATGTGCATTAATAAAGGTAAGTAATATTAATAGTTATTAATAATTCACATATAAAGGATGAAGCTGATGAGGTGAGATATCAGTAGTTCCCAGAAATGAGAGAACTGTTATGTAAACATGCCTCAGCTGTCTCTCAAGGCCCTCAAGAGACCATTGGCTCAGGAAGAAAAAGCTAGAGTTGAAACTCGGGAATGAATATGAAAACGTGTTTCTTTGCAGGATCTGATTTCTTTTTACTGCAGTAAGCATCTGGAGAGCTGTGATACATACTGCTGGAACCTAGTGTGAAATAATTTACAAATAATTTATTGCTCTGCTTCTCAACAATGGGAAATTTTAGGACAAAGGGCCCAGTGACAAAAATGTTTTTAAACATTTCACTTCACAGAATCCCTGGGTTAAAAAAAATACCAGTAGTCTTTTTCCAGAAAAACTGGAAAACATCAAAGATAGAACCATACACAGAGATACAGGTTTTCTCACTAAACATGGAAAATGAAACCAATAGACTTTTCCCCATCCATTTCAGTTGCATTGTTATTCAAACTCCAAATGAAGAATTGTTTACAATTTTCCCAAACTAAATTTTTCTATGTGTTCAGTGTTCCTGAGAAAGAAGGCTCTTGATTGTGCATCATCTTCAACATGAATTAGTGGGCATAGTGCTGTTTGTATAACAACAGATGTTAGATGTGACTCCATATAATATAACATTTGGTCTTTTGCTTGTAAAATATAAAATATACAATGACATCCTTGAAATATGTTATATTTTGCAACTAACTACTCTAGGAGGAACATTGTCCATGGGGTTGCGATGGGTCGGACATGACTTCACAACTAACAACAACAACAACAATTCTAGATTACCACCCTGATTGCCTGGAGATTTTTCATCCCAATAATAATTATGCTCAACTCCATTTAGCTTCCAAGTGTTATGGCCCACCAGTGGCCAGCGGAGCTGGTGGCAGACTCAGACACTGAGGAAGTTGGGGAGGAAAATGGGCCAGTCCTGGAGTTTGGGGAAGGCTCTGATGAGTGCTTTGCACCAGAGGAAGGGTCGTCCAACTGTTATCAGCTGCCTTCAGAGTTGGAGAGTGGAACAGAAGAGCAGCTGGAGCCTGTTCCTGATATGCACATGCGCAGAGTTGCCAGGAGAAGGGAACAGTTAAGGAACGAGGGTGTAAAGGCACAGGTGGATGGTGAATGGCCCCTCCCATAGAGAATAAAGAGGAGGAAAAGGGGAGTGGTGTTTGCAGGAGACAATTAGTTCATTTAATTAGTGTGAAGATTTGTTTATCTGAGTTCGTGACTAACAGAGACTCCTTGCCAAGTATTTCCTTATACAGCGTTGTGCTTGGAAGCTATCAGCCTGGCAACTCTCCAAGCCTGATAAGGTCTGTGGTTGCAATTCATCCTTGAAAGACTGTTTGCCAGGACTTTGCTGGATTTGAATGATAGCAAATCACATTAGCCAAATAAAAAGGGGTTTTGTCGGGACAAGGAGTCTGCTTTGTGATTTTGTGAAGCCTAGGTCAGAACAGAGCTGGACACTTTTGTCACTTTTTCTTTTTGCTTCTTTACAGGGTTCTTCTAGATAGTTTTTTCAACTCAGATATGTTTGCCTGAAGACATCAGTGATAAGAGAAGCATCTGTAGGAGGGCAATTCATTGCAGGGAGAATGAGTGTTGGTCCTTGAAGTCATGATCAAAGAAACATCAGATAAATATTATCTTTTAGTCTTGGTTACAAACTGTTCCATAAACACGATGTTCCATAAAAATGAGGGGATTTATAAAGGATCAATTTTTAGAAAGAAATTGCATGTTGTGATGCAATTTCTTTGCTTGTACTTTGATGACCAAGGTTCCTCATAATGCCGTGATAATATTAGGTTCCCAACGTTTCTCTTCCAGCATAGAACAATGCCTCCATGCTCCTGTGAATCTATTACACATTGTGCTTCTACATCAGTGCAATGTGATAGCATCATGACAGTGAGGCAGAGATGTTGCAGAGGAACAAGATCGCCCACAGAGTCATTCATTGACATTCTGTCAATAATTGAATCAAAAAAATTCTTTGCTTTTAATCAAAGAAATGTGGAGATGTAAGTTAAGCCTCTGATGCTCATAATTTTAAAAATATATCTCTTCTCCAAAATATTGCATGGACACAAATGCCTCTGGTATTTAAAACCTATTTAAAACTATTCCAGTTTCTGCATATTGTAGAAGTGCTACCATATACAAACTTATAATCTAACTTATAATTGTGCAAATAAGCAGACAAAGAACCAAACAACGGGTGACAAAGGGCAGGTTTTAAAAGCCTCTCTCAGAAGTTGCTAGTCAGCCACCTCTTGCTTTCATTTTCTCTCTCTGCTTGATCCCACTCTGGAGAAAATTAAAAAAAATAAATAAATAGGGAAGATGAAATTTTTCATGAAGCACTTTTAAGATTGGCTAGAAAAAAAACCCACAATAAATGTGTACCTGCAAATGAAAAGATCAGATTTTTTTTTAAAAGCGAGAATAATGGGCCACAGATGGAAGGAACTGGACTTGGAATCTAATTAGTATCCAATTATTAGCAAGTTTAAAATAATACCAATACCAATAACAGCAACAATAACAATAGATTTAATTTACATGTTGCCCAATTCCCAGAAACTGTTTATTAATTCTTAACAGAAGTTAAAAAACAAGATATTTTCTATTCACAACAGTAACATTAATCAGTTAAAATATATGTACCAAGAATTATTTTAGCATTTCAGACTTCCCTACATGGGAGAAAGAGAAATAGAACAGATGGATTACCATCCAAGGGAATTCTTTCTCCATGGAGAGCCCTCCCCACTGTTTTTAGATCATGTGTTTGTGAGCAAGTTAAAAATGAATAGACGAATGAAGCTAGCGTTGCTTAAGAAAGTTTGT
>JANHFQ010007550.1:19511-32095 GCA_032468035.1 Aparallactus werneri | reverse complement strand
CACCAGGCTCAAGGTTGACTCAGCCTTCCATCCTTCTGAGGTTGGTAAAATGAGGACCCAGATTGTTGGGGGCAATAAGCTGACTCCGTAAACCGCTTAGAGAGTGCTGGAATGCACTGTGAAGCAGTATAGAAGTATAATTATTATTATTATTATTATTATTATTATTATTATTATTATTATTATTATTATTATTATTATTATTTCCAGTGTAGATTTCTTTAGATCTAAGGGCAACGGGAGCAAACCTGTTGTTAGTAAAATCCCCTTTGTGCTGGAATCCCCTTCTATTTGGTTTACATTACAGCAGGTACAGTAGAATATAAAGCTTTTACTGCTAATTTAAACAAAAGAAGGTCTTTGTATTGCAATCAGTTCCTTCTTGTTGTTTTTTAAAGCAACCTTTTCTAATTTGGTTTTTAGAAGCTGCATCTAATACAACTTTTCTACATTGGAGAATGTTGTCTTCAAGCATTTCAGTTTCTCAGTGTTTTAAGTGCCCTCAAAGATCATAGAATGCAAATATTTTTTGTGATTTTCATTTGATATTCTTGGAAAAGAGACATTTTGACAATTAAAGTCTGCTAACATTTTGTACAGCTTTAGTTAGCTGTAGCTTTCATCCATTGGAAGCTACTAAATTAATAACAAATAATAACAAATAAGGACAGAAATTGAAAAGTAATTCCTACACAAGGAGATCAGTCATACTTTATTTGTAAAAACCATGGTTTAAATATTAATTAAACTATAAAGAATGATTTGATTTTATAGCAAGGATTGGTCTTTAAACTATTTACTTTGAAGTTGCTGCCCCAAGACAAAGTCTGTAGTTATAAAAATTTTATTGTTATCAAGATCACAAGGTAGCATCTTTGCAGACAAGATTCTAAAATTCCTGTCAAAGGAAATTATTCTGGTGGTCCTGAAGAAATTGAACACCTGAAGAAACTGAGTGACAGTTTTATGCACAGAACAGATGAACCATAAGGGAGAAAGGAAACATTGCAAATAAATCAAAATATACTACTTTAATTGCAACAGTATTAGAATTGAGACTACTTCTGTGTTCTTCTACTGATAGTCAATTATCTGTTTTAATTTATAATGGTATAATGGCCATTTATAATGGTAAAGTTCAGGCAATCTAGCTCCCCTTCCACATGTATTTTAACATTATCCAAATGCTTTATATCAAATTGTCTATTTTGTTTATTCAAAGTCTTGAGAAAGGGTGGTTAGCTCTTTTTTTAACTGTAAAGCCAGCTCTAGCCCTCCAACCTCATCCAGGAGAATAGCAATAGCACTTAGACTTATATACTGCTTCACAGTGCTTTACAGCCCTCTCTAAGCGGTTTACAGAGTCAGCATCTTGCCCCCCCCAACAATTTTGGGTCCTCATTTTACCCACCTTGGAAGGATGAAAGGCTGAGTCAACCTTGGGTCTGGTGGGATTTGAACTGCCAAATTGCAGGCAGCCGGTAGTCAGCAGAAGTAGCCTGCAGTACTGCACTCTAACCACTGGACCACCGAGGCCAATTCCCAGAATGGGAAAAGAGACATTTTAAGATGCTGCAGCTGAATAGCTGTCGAAGAATCCAGTCAAACACATTTCAATCATTACAATTCAAAGTGTATTATTATGTTTTCAGTCTAAGAGATTCAGTGTCACCATCCAGACCTCTGATTCAATTTGCCTAAATCCCATATGAAGAGTGATTCTGATGGAGAATTAATTTAATCAGAAACATCTACTGTGGCTATTCCTTAATAAAAGCCGTAGTGTGTACTTTGTTCCCAGGGAAGCTAAGCTGGTGAGTAGAATATTCAGTAAAGCTTTTTTATTTTTTTATTTTTTAAAGCAAGTTTTTCCAGTAGCATGAAGAAAAAGATGATTCTTTTAATGTAAATTTCTAAATGAGGGAAGTATTTACATTTTAAAACTTTCAATATTCTTCTCTAGCTTATGAATGTCTGTATATAATAAACTGTTGCTGTTGTCTTCAAGACAGTTTCTGATTCCTGATGATTGCCTCGATTAGTTCCCGCGGTTTTCTTAGCAAAGTTTTTGGTTTGCACTTGTCTTTTTCTAAGGGCTGAGAGAGAGAGTGACTGGCCCAAGGCCATCCAACTGGCTTTGTAATGCAGGGCTAATGTATGACTTCCTAGTTTGTAGCCTTGAGCAGGGGTGTCAAACTCGTGTCATCATGTGACATATCACAACTTTTTCCCCCTTTGCTAAACCGGGCATGGACATGACCAGTGTGTGATGCATCCGGCCAGCGGGTCTTGAATTTGACAGCTCTGGCCTAGAGCCTTAACCACTGTATCAAATTGGTTATTATTATAACTAACTAACTAATTCCTATTGTAAAATCCATTTGCATTCACTTTTAAAGATTTACAAGAATTTCATATTTGTATATGTATGTATACACATATATACACACATACGTGTGTGTGTAAAATCAAGACAAACTGTTCTGTCTTCACCTTGAAATATTTCCTGTTAAAAATAGAAATGGCAGTTCCAGAGAAATCATATTGCAAACTATCTCCAGAAGTCCAACCATTTTTATTTCTTCAGATGATTATTCACAGAATTCACATAATCCAAAGTTAGGAATTAAATACAGATCTGCATCCATAAAACTCTTTGGTTTGATAATTGAAGTAGTAGCCATTTGGGATTTTTATAAACTATGCTATACTCTTCAATCTAACATTATTAGAGACACTTATAGAGGCCTTAGATTTTATAAAAGCTACAAATAACAGCTTGCATTCCGTGATTTCTATCATTTTTTTTTTAAAAAAGCTACAATGGAAGAGACAGATTTCCCCTCCTCTCTTTATCTCCTGTTTACTTCAAAATCTTTTCTGGGGGACACTTAGAAACTAACAGATATTACATAAACACACACCCAAAGAGATAAGCAAAAATCTGCCTCTACAACCCTAACCCTAACATTCAAGACTGATTATCTCCATTACACCAAGTAAACTTTATTTTATATTTTATATACAGTATATATAGTGTACCTCTTATCAACTTTGATAAGAGTTTATGATTTAAGGATCGTGTGTGTGTGTGTGTGTGTGTACACACACACATACACAATCCTTAATCATAAACTCTTATCAAAGCTGATGTAATAAATATTCTAGGAAAGAAAAGGCAAAGTGAAGGGGATTCTACTAAAAGCAATGCTGATGGTCACAGTAGAAAAGAGAAATAGAGAGATGGTGAGCAAACTAGCTCTTTGTAATTCTTCTTTGAATAAGGAACACCCAAAAGTGCTCCAGACAATTGTTCTTCATGAAGAGACTGCAGGACAGCAGTCTCTGATGGGTTTAATGTTCTGGGAGATGAGGGAATAGCCATCTTACTCAAACCATGGCCAGATGTCTCCCATGGGACACTATATTTGCATACTTCCCTTTCTAATCAGTTTGATAAGGGGCTTGTCACTTGCTTTTCAGCTATTAGAAACTTTGGAACAAGAAGTCTGAAAACTTAAACACTTAGATTCACTTTCTAATACAGAACGAAGCAACGTATTTTAACAGTGGAAATATTAAAGGATATTTTAGAACAAAGGACCAAGAAGTTAATTTAAAGTGCGTGTGCTTCTATAGTGTTTAAAAGTTGTTATGGAAGAAGATGGAGTTTTACATGACAAGATTGTCACGGGAGCGGGAGGCATACAAATTTAATAAATAAATAAAGATTGAGACTGATATGAAAGTGGATTTTAAAATATCAAGGTACAAATACATGTAAAAAGTTGCTATCATGGAGTATACAAAAGAAACTTAATCTTAATAATTAAAAGGGACATACAAATAACAAACTAAGAGAGCGACTTGGATAATTTTCCTTTGGATTTATAAAAGCTTGTAAAAGCTTTGAGGAATTTTGTGAGAAGGGACAAAGAAAAAAGTGAAGAGAAATAACGTTCTAGTTCAGGGGTGTCAAAGTTGTGTCATCATGGCATCATCACATGATGTGACTTTTTCCCCTTCGTAAAACCGGGCATGGGCGTCGCCAGTGTGTGATGCATCCGGCCTGCGGGCCGCGAGTTTGACATTCCTGTTCTAGTTTATTATTTGAAAAAACTAAAAATCATATTGTATTCTAGGAGAAGATAAGCTACTAAACTTGTTTATACTTGTGACGAACACTTTTACAGTTCTTCTTTGCCATATTTTTTCTTTTTTCTTTCTTTTCTATTTTTCATTTTCTGCACCATTTATTTTTTTCTTTTTAACTTTTTAAAAGTTTTTACTACTTTTAAACAAAATTATTATTTAAAAAACCCCTGATATAATAAAGGGACAACTTATCATGTACCTGTAATCTCCCAAGAACGCTAAGATATCAGCCAGAATGTTTTTTTAAATAAGAAAAATAGCTTTATAATGACTCCAAACATGACTGAATTCCTTTAAAATAAATAAACTTCCTATGCCACACAAAGGAAAAAATCTGACTCCAAACACATTAAATATACTTTTTCTAATCAAAATAAACAAAATCTGATCAAATAAAAATGAAACAAAAAAATTTCTGGTGAAATCTTTTCCTGTTTCTGCCAGAAAAATGTGCCCTACTGCTGATTTATCTTTTGTTTCAGGGGTTTGTTTTTCATTCTCTTCAGCAATTTTTAACTTTCCTTTTTCTGAAGACATAACTGACATGTGTACAGGTTTCTTGCAGATATATACAGTGCCTAAAAATAACCCAAAGCTGAAGATGTGAAGGTTTGACAGGACAATATTGAAAGGAAGAGATCAGTCAAATGAAAGAGAAAGATGAGATGGAAACCATCTGGACAAGACCTTATCCAGTAAGTTGGGGAAAGTCATTGACTTCGATGAAATGGTCAGGTATGTGGTGCATAATTACCACATAGGAAAAAATTAAGCAGTAAGGTCAGTGCAAAGAAAAAGTATAATTAGGATGCACACACATATACCCTCTATATTTATGTGTTTAACCATACAATACAACATCATATCTGACTTTAGGGGGAAGTGTTCAATTTCTTAGTCGAGGGAGCCAGCGTTGTCCAAAGAACTTTCCTGTGGTCATATGGCCATGCCAAGGCACATGGAACATTGTTACCTTCTCACCAAAGTGGTACCTATTTATCTACTTGCATTTGTATGCTTTCAAGCTGCTAAGAGGGTAAGAGCTGAGGCAAATAATGGCAGCTCATCCCGTCATGCAACATTCAGGACTTGAACCCGGACTATCAGCTTTCTAACTGAAAAGCTCAGCATGTTTAACCATTGAGCCATAAATAGTTTCGGGGTGAATGGAAAAGTTGGTTCCTACCGTGAACTTCCATTCTCGGTGAACTCCACGTCAGCCTCAGGAAGCTAATGGGCCATGCCCCTCCGCAGGCAAGGACAAACTCTTAGGGTGTGGCCCGGCTGTCAATAGCCCAGAAAGGACTAGCCGTGTGCAGAAGTCGTTATATCCGGATACGGACCGCCGGTATTGCCCATCGTGCGTCTGTGGTAGGAGCTGAAACGAAACTCACTACATGCATTGTAACATAACAACTACCAAATTCGGAACTGAGAAAACTACGCCCCCACACCGATCTTAAAGGATCTCCCCGGGCCATGCAGGGCGGGGCCCTGAGGCTGACGTGGAGTTCACCGAGAATGGAAGTTCACGGTAGGAACCAACTTTTCCATTCTCCAGTGAAGGCTCCACGTCAGCCTCAGGGAGCTAATGGGCGAGTACCCTAGCTATTTGACGGGTGGGATGGCTGGCCCCGGGGAAGGACTGAACTCAGAATCCTCCGTCCGAACTCTGAGTCCCGAGAGGCGAAAGCATCCACTTTATAATGGTGGATAAAGGTGTGGGGGGAACTCCAGGTGACTGATTTACAAAGTTGCTCCAAAGAAGGGCAAGCTCTGAAGAATGTCGAGGCGGCAGCGCACCTGGTGGAATGTGCAACGATGCCATCAGGGGGGGGGGAATACCCCTGGCCTCATAAGCTTGGGAGATGGCTTCCCGGATCCACCTGGAGATGGTGGAGGAGGAGACTTTCTTACCTTTAGAGGTAAGAGCAAACGAAATGAACAGGGCCTCAGATTTCCTGAATTCCCTGGTCCGTTCAACATAATAAAGGAAGGCCCTTCTAACATCTAAACAATGCCACTCCTTCTCCCGATCGGAGGATGGCGAAGGGAAGAAGGAGGGCAGTACGGTGTCAGCTGACCGATGAAATAAGGAGTTAACCTTAGGAAGAAAACTAGGGTCAAAACCGAGTACCACCCTATCCCTGTGCACCGTATGAAGCTGCGGCGCAACTGAGAATGCAGCAAGCTCGGAAACTCGCCTAGCCGAGGATATGGCGAGGAGGAATGCAGTTTTAATCGTCAGCAATCTCAGTGAACAGGATGAGAGGGGTTCGAAGGGGGGCCTGGACAAGCCCTTAAGTACTAAAGACAGGTCCCAAGTAGGTGCCCTTATGACCGGTGGCGGGTTGATGGATGAGGCCCCCTTCAGGAATCTTTTGATATCAGGATGTCGCGCCAAATGGGTGCCTTTCGGATGGCTGAGGATTGAACAGATTCCCGACACCTGTCGTCGAAGGGTGGCTGGACGCAGACCCTTGTCTAACCCTGCCTGGAGAAACTGCATGAGCTGGGGTACCTTCAGACACTCTGGATTTAAACGCTTAGTCCTGCACCAACAAGAGAGTGCGGCCCAGGTGCAGCTGTACACTCTCATGGTGGACGACCGTCTGCTAGCGAGGAGGGTGGAGACAGTTGTGGTAGAGTATCCTTTGGCCATCAGTCTCCGCCTTGCAACTGCCAAGCCACCAGTTGTAGGCGCGGTAGCTGGGGGTGTCTGAGCGGGTCTTGAAGCAGAAGGTCTTCCCTGAGAGGAAGCCGGAGTGGTGGTTGCGTTACCAGGTGCAGGAGGTCGGAAAACCAAGGGCGTCGTGGCCAGTAAGGGGCAATGAGGATGACCCGCGCTCCCTCTGTCCGAGTTTTTATCAGGACTTGGGGAATCAGTTTCGTGGGGGAAAAGGCGTAGAGGAGGCCCCTGGGCCAGGGCTGATATAGAGCGTCGACCCCCTGAGACGTCGGGCAGCGTCCCCTGGTGAAAAACTGGGGCAGCTGGGCGTTGTGGTGACAGGCGAACAAGTCCATCACCATCGGCCCGAACTGCTCCTGGAGGGACTGGAAGACCTGCGGATTTAGGCGCCATTCTGCATTGTCCGCGGTCTTCCTGCTGAGCCAATCCGCCTGAATGTTTTCCGCTCCCGGAATGTATTCTGCCCGAAGTGATAGTATCGCTCGTTCCGCCCATAGGAAGATTGAGTGGGACAGTTGTTGGAGCTGTCTCGACCTGGTCCCCCCTTGGCGGTTGAGAAAAGCCCTCGTACAGATGTTGTCCGTGTATATTAAGATGTGCTTCCCCTCGAGATGTGACTGAAGGCGGAAGAGTGCTAATTGAACAGCGCGTAGTTCCAGGAAGTTGATGGAGCGTTTGGACTCCGATGGAGACCATCTTCCCTGGATCGATAGGTTCCCGAGATGAGCCCCCATCCCAAGAGGCTGGCATCTGAGAAAATTATCGTCCGTACGCACGGAAGGAAGGAGGACGAGGATGGAAGGGTTGAAGGCTGTAGCCACCAGAGCAGGTCCTCCCTGGTCTGAGAGTCCAAGGACAATGGATGGGCCAGGCGTTGCATGATGTACTCCTGAAGAGGGAGCAGGAGGCGTTGCAGAGCTCTGGACCTGAAGCGTGCCCAGGGGACAATGTCGTATGCCGACACCATCATCCCCAGGAGCTTGTTGGCCTTGGCAGAGTTGGTTGTGGACGAGTGTAGGACCTCTGATGACAAGGCCCGGATTCTGGCTTGTCTCTCCGGAGAGAGGGATACCTGCCCCGTGGCCGCGTTGATGACAGCGCCCAGATGAAGGATGGACTGCTGCGGGGCTAGGGTGCTTTTCTCCCAGTTGACCAGGAACCCTAGCTGTTGAAGATGGGACAGTGTCAAGGCCAACTGGGATCGAGCGAGGACCAAGGATGGAGCCTTCAACAAGATGTCGTCCAGATATGGAAAAAGGGCGACGCCCTGTAGACGAAGGGAGGCAATGGCCGTAATTAGGACTTTGGAAAACACTCTAGGGGCAGAAGCAAGTCCAAAGGGAAGGGCTTTAAACTGATAATGGGATCCATGATAACAAAACCGTAGGAAACGACGGTGAGCAGGAAGGATAGGGATGTGTAGATATGCTTCTAAAAGATCCAAGGAGGCCATGAAATCCCCTCGTCTTATGAAGGAGAGGATGGAACGGAGCGTCTCCATCTTGAAAGCAGGTGTTGAAAGGAAATGGTTTACCCATTTGAGGTCGAGGATGGGGCAGATGCCGCCCGACCTCTTGGGTACCGTGAAAAAGGGTGAATAAACCCCGAGACCCCACTGGGGACTTGGGACCGGCTCCACCACCCCGATATCTAATAGATGTTGAATGGCTAGTTCGTTGTTGTGGCGTTTTTCATGAGCCCGGGTTTGGTGAATTTGGAGAAAGCGCGGTGGGGGAAAACGAAGAAATTCCATAGAATAGCCTCGTTTCACTGTCTGGAGGACCCAGGCGTCCAATGTTATAGCCTCCCAACTGTGAGCAAATCCTTGCAGGCGGCCTCCCACTGGGGGACTGGTATATCCCTACTGCTGTTTGGAAGCTCGCTTAGGGACGAATGGTTTGGGCTGTCTGCGTTGTTTAGGCTGCTGGCGCCTGGGCTGCCAGAGGGGGCGGCGCGGGCGTTCCGGAGGTGGGGGAGCACTTCGAAAGGGCCGAAAGGACTGACGCGCCTTAAAGGGAGTAAAGGGGCGAGACCTGGCTCGAAAAGGGAGAACCTTGCCCTTACCTTTAACTTCCTGGAGGTAAGGTTCTAGGTCTGACCCAAAGAGCTTGGCTCCATGGAAGGGGAGGCCTACCAGCTTGTTGTGGGCAGCGGCCTCCACATCCCAGTGGCGGAGCCAGGTTGACCGCCTAATGGCCACAGACGACGCCATGGAACGAGCGGACCATTGGATGGCGTCCGATGTGGTATCAGCTGCGTATGCTGCTGTGTTGACAATCTTACGGAGGGTCGCTCTAGCTTGAGAAGGGAGCTCGAACTGTTCTGCCATTTGCTGGCACCAAAACATGATGGCCCTGGATGCCAGAGAGGAGGCAACGCTAGCCTTCAGGGTAGCGGAAGATGCATCGAAAGAGCGGCAAGCAGAGCGGTCAACTCGACGGTCAGCGGGATTTGATGGAAAGGCCTCTGACTCGTCGGGTAGAGTCGTGGTAGATGAGAGGGCCGCGATGGGGGCGTCAACCGATGGGGGGGCAAACCACGCGGAGTGTTCCCCTAGGATGTCACAGAGACGAGTGTTGGGTTTGACATCTCTGGGTGGGAGAATCTTGATCCACTCCCTTTGAATGAGCTCCTGAAAGGGTTCGGGTAGTGGAAATCCCTTCGGTGTCTCCTTGTGCGAAGGGAGGAGTGCCGCCGCGCTGCTACCTGCCGATGACTTTGGCGCAGGTCCAGGAGCGGAAGGTGGGGCTTCCAAATCCAGGGCCGATAAGATACCGCGGAGGACCTTAGAGTACTTCTCGGAAGAGAAGAGGCGGGTTGAAGGAGGATGGGCGTCCTCTTCCTCGTCCGAGGAGAGAGAATCCTGTGAAAGGTCAACCGGGTCATCTTGAAGGGCTACCTCTTCATCTAGTTCCTCCTCTGATATGTCTGACCCTACCAGGGTTACCGTGACCTCCTTGGTTAGTTTGGCAGACTTAGGCCCTGGACGGTTGGAGGGGCCCGGTGCCGAGCGTTTAGCGGGCGCCTTAGAATGAGGGTGATCTAACAGAGATCTAATCTCCGCCATGGCGGTAGATATAGAGGAGGCTACTGAGGTATCCACCATAGATTGAATAGTGGTGTGGAGCTCATCTAACGGGACCGCCATTCGAGTCTCCTGGGTCTGTACAGATGAATCCATATCTGTAATAGAAGAGATAGGGAAAGGTTAGGAGTCATTGTATCGCACCGGATCCACCCAAAACTTGAAAACATAAGGTGGGGAAAGGGGACCCAGGATCGGGGTGAACAGTGGGTCCCTCCCCATACTCACTGCGCCCCAGGGATTCCCTGGGGAAGAAGCCTACATGCTTGACGTCGGTGTCACCAGGCCTTTGGCGGGTGAGGGATGTTCTGTTGTGGAGGCCTTCCTGAGAATCAGCTCCAGGAGTCTGCAGTCCCTCGGGCAGCGCACTCCAGGGAAGAATTTACTGGGAGTCTGCGGGCCCTCAGGCAGCGCACTCCCAACAACAGCCCCCATATCAGAACAGGAGAAAATGCGTCTCAGGGAGGAACCGCCCGGTTCAAGTCCGCGGACGCACCCATCCATGTGGTTTATCAAAGATCGTTGGTGGTAAAGGAGTCCTAGGGTGGATCTGTAAAACGTTCGCTCCCCTGACTGTCCTCCGACAACACTGAGGGGACTCGGGCCTTGTTCTGAAAGAGGTCCTCAAAATGGCGTCCACAGCCTTGGCGCGTTAGCGCGCACCCAGCGGAGACAAAATGGCGGGCGCTGAGGTAATCCTGAGGTGAGAGGAGAAGCGCAGACCACCCTGTGGGGCATCGGTGCTGGAAAGCCCCACTCGCGATCCGTGAAGGGAGGATGCCTCCTGCAGGGCTGACTGGGCGAGAACGGCCGAATTCAAGCCGCGCGAATTGCCTGCGCGTAAATCGCGCGGCAAAAACCTTCCCCCGCCGCGGGAATTGCTTGAATAAAACGGCCGCCGCTCAGCTGGTAAGCGGGGCCTTGAATACGGCGCTTTCGGGAGCGGGGCGTCAGAGGAGCAAACGGCTTGGCTCTCCTTAACGAGCAGGCAGGGAGCGCTCGGAAAAAATCCCCCAGCAGAGCTAATTAGCAAAGGGATCGGCCAACGCTCAGGTGGTGAGCGAGGCCTTGAAAGTATAGCTGCCTGGAACGGAGCGCTGTGAGAGAGAGTGCTGACATAAAATTTATCGAGGCAGCCAGCGAAAAGGGTTCCCCCAGCAAGCCCATAAGGGAGAGAAGGCCCTTAATGATTTAAGATAGCTAGGGGATGGTTTAACCGAGGCTACGTTTTAGCCTCGTCTGGGGTAGCGAAGGGACCTTCCCTACCTCAGATCCTTTGTCTGGAGAAGAAAATATATGAGCAAGGAAAAATTCTTAGAGCACGCACGAAGAGTTGTATGTCCTGCGAAGGCAAGGATGATACTGGGCTATTGACAGCCGAGCCACGCCCTAAAAGTTTGTCCTTGCCTGCGGAGGAGCGTGGCCCCATTAGCTCCATGAGGCTGACGTGGAGCCTTCACTGGAGAATGTAGAAGTTTCCAGAGAAGGCCCCAAGTTCAAGTATATAGACAGCTCGACTGCCCCACGATTCTGCAAAGTTGTTTGCAAGAACGAAACCAGCAAATTCATTTATACAATCAATACATTCGCCAGAAGCGGCACTAACCACAAGAAACTCAGTGCTCGACCTGATTTGTCCGTACTGCAACGTGCCCGCACCTGTGAGCTCCGCTCAGAGCTCAAAATACACCAAGACCAAGGAGAAACTAACTTGTACATAGACTACCGCGATGACTGCATCAAGCGCAGAACCAGTAACCCAAGTCCCATCAATAACCAACAATCAAAACTAGGCATGCACTCCCCCAACTTCATCCAAATGCACCCCTACAGGCCTTAAATGTAAGTTACTTAATGCAAGAAGCCTCGCAAACAAAATGCCAGAATTCTTCCTACTTTTAAATGAGGCTCTATTTAAATGAGGCTCTTAGTTTTGTCTGTGAGATGAGGTTAAATGAATCCTTTCAAGAGTCAACTATTACAGTAAGTGACTATCATGTTTTCTGGTCTGACTGTGATAACCGTAGAGGGGGTGGTGTTGCAATATTCTATAAAAAATCCTT
Source organism: Aparallactus werneri (assembly GCA_032468035.1). Lineage (NCBI taxonomy): Eukaryota > Metazoa > Chordata > Lepidosauria > Squamata > Lamprophiidae > Aparallactus > Aparallactus werneri. Next base: position 20,103 of record JANHFQ010007550.1, on the reverse strand, counting down.
AGGTTTGAAAAATATAAATGTTACTCAGGAACATGCTCTACCTGAGACCATCATCTGTGAACTGTCCCTAAATACTACAGTTTGCTTCTTACTATGTTACAGAGCCCCCAATTATGACCTTGGTCATTCAAATAAGCTAACTGCACTACTAATGTGGGCAGCCTCTTGTCCGCATCCCCTTTTTCTTTCTTGGTGACCTCAATTTGCCTTTCATTAACTGGACTCTAAATGAATGTATAACAGAACCTATACATGCAACCCTATACAATGCTGTTACGACTCTGGAGCTGGAACAATTGGTAACACACAACACTAGGCTCAACAAATGTTTAGATCTCATTTTCTGCAATAGCTTAAACACAATATATGACCTATAAGTTAAAGAACCCTTCTCCAACAGTGATTGCAGCATGATCGATTTTTGCCTAAATTTATGTTCTGGCAATGAGTACCCAAATAATGGGACTCCAAATTACAATTTAAAAAAACCTAACTACGACCTCATAGCTACAGACCTCGCATCTCTCGATTGGCATCTTCTGTTCACAGGTTGTATAACTGTTGACGACCATTATAACACTTTTTTACATGA
>JANHFQ010007548.1:155631-168922 GCA_032468035.1 Aparallactus werneri | reverse complement strand
GTACTTCCCCCCCCCTAAATTATAATCTTTTAACTGGAAGAATTAAAGGAAGATGTCTTATCACACAAATCAGAGTTTAGGGAAGAGTTGGAGGATAAAAACTAACCATGATTTTATGAATGGAAAATTTTGCAGCTTGCAAATTTGGACAATCATCAATCCTAGCCCAGGAAATTTAAAATAACCAACAACACATGTCTTATACAGAATAAAGTAAAACAACAGAAGGATGTTTTTAGCCCAGACTCTATTTTCAGTTCAACAAAAGATCCTGCTTTAATGAGATTCAATCTATTTGCCATTCAATTAATTTAGAGGGTGTCCTGCAGGTATACTATATCTATCTGGAAGGAGAACATTTTATTCATTCAAGATTTAACACATTTGCCAAGATTTCTGGGGTGCTTGTATAAAGGCAGAAGTGCAGCATTACATGGAAATATACCTTATGTACATACAAATGATTGAAGAACTCACCATTTAAATTTACAAATTTATTAATACTCCTGCCAACACTTTTGGAACTCTGGGAAGTAATCATTTTGGACTTCTTCCAATGCACAAAAAATTACATTCCTACATACATTACTTTCTAGTTATAGTAAACCTGTTCTCAAAAATGAGTCATTTTCTTTCTTCTTTGATCATATATGATCTTAGAAGCTACCTCAATTATCACTTCAGTGTTTGGAAACAATGAGATCTATGAGACTACTGCCATATGAGATCTCATAATTGGAAAAGGGGTGCATAGTTCACTGTGTGTTTCTGGGAAAACTTTTGTAGGCAGAGTTGCTCCATTTTCCTGACTCAAACTGCACAGACTGCACAAACTGACCAAATCAAAGTCTTGTTTGAACCGTGCTTAAAATGCCGTGTCTGTTACCAAGAAGATAACTGGCTAATACTATTCTCTTGACATAATTTAAGTAAAATTCCCATAATCTGCCCACTGCCTAACCTTCCATTTCAATTACAGATATTATCATCAGTTGTTTTTGTTTTCCTGTATAATTTCTTTTGTACCTATATGGACAAATTAGTCCAGAAAGTTCAGGTGGTTCACATTGAAGGAAATTGGAGCAGAACACAATTACAACAGTTTTGCAGATTGTTGATAGTAATAAGAATTATCCCTTCAGATGGACCAGAAAACGTGTATGTCCATAATCATCTGCTTGTGAAGAGTCAGACATAGAACCTAAATGAACTTAGATGAAGTCAGGCATAGAACCTAGATACATCATTCCATTCTCTGTCATGGCCCAAAGCAGTCGAATAGAATTCAAGCTCTTTACATTATTCATATTACACCATTCCTTTCTCTTCCCAGACTATCTAGTGCATTCAACAAACCCCAACCTGTATGACCATCACCACTGCTATTCCAGGTCAAGTAACAAAAGGAATACAAGGTGAAGAAGGTCTTGGATTTGTAGAAATCTATCTCTGTAGGGGAAGGAGGTTACAACGTTGGGAATACCATTGGCCAGAAGAAAAACCTTAGAAAACTGATAAGAATGCCCAACATCCCATCAGTGGTACTCAGAAAAACCAGGTCACATTCTAAAGAAATGCTACATGCCAAATATGTCATCATCCTCAGAATAGATCCCATTCCTGATTCTTAACCTGAGCTTTTGAATCTGAAACTATAAGTAAGCTTTTGTCATTTTCAAGAACATAAAATAAAGGTACTGTTCAATTGTTTTTGACTCTAAGAGGAGGTGCTCATCCTCATTTCTTAGCCAAGGGTGTATTGTCTGAAGACATTTCCATGGTCATGTGGCTAGCATGACTGTATGCCGAGGTGCACAGAAAGCTGTTATCTTCCCAAGAAGTGGTACCTATTTATCTATTCTCATTTACATGCTTTCGAATTGCAGGATGGGCAGGAGCTGGGGCAAATAACAGAAGTTGAATCATTGCAGAGCATTTGGGTCTTCCAGCTCACATGTTCTGCATTTTTAACCACTGAGCCACCAAGGCTCCACCTCAAGAACATAGGAAACAATAAAGGGAGATAGCTAAGTTTATAAATGAGCTACCTGTCAAAGATTTAATTTGGAGAACTGAATCTTTAGATGATCATATACTGATCAAATCAAGATTTCAGAGTTTCAGCAGCATTTGTATATGAAATAAAGAGGATTCTGTTACAGTATCTAAAGCTTCTCAGAAGATTCATAATTTTCCAAAATAATATGTACTTGGTGCTGAAAATATCTTGCCTGTTTCTGGGACTAGCCTATCACTTTCACCTCACCCCTTGATATTCTGATTTTCAGCCTCTTGCTGAAATTCTAATTATGGTTTTGCCAACAGTGGTTAAGGATCTTGGATTGATTTTTTGTATCATGGTGCAGCATTTTAGTAAGGAGGTCAATATATGGCTGCTCTTTTTAACTGCCTGCCCAAATAGGCTTTATTTACTTAGTTACAGTCATTGCCATTAGATTTACAACCATTTTCACTTCATAAAAACTCTGCCTAGTTAAATGTTTTTAACTATGGTATGAGAATACTAGCTTCTTGTTGAGTCTGACATAGATACAGGATCATTGGAAGTCTTAGTGTGTAATGAGTTTGGAAGGCTCCCAATTACTGGATTCAGTAGTGTCAAAGTAGAACCACTTCAGTGGTCTCTATTACTAACCATTGTTGTCTGTCATCCTAGTCAGTGTTCAAATCATGCTCCAAAGTCTGCATGGTGGCATGTATATTGCTAAGCCAAATGTGAATAAACATAAAGCACATTAGTTGTAGGTCAAATATCAGGCATTTACACTATGTGCCTTCATCACTGCAAAAATCACATGCAGAAGCAACGAATAATACATGTGTTTGTGTTTGTGTGTTGTGGTTATAAATTAGGCAGATGAATCTATGTTCAAATCCACACCCATTCATAACAGTCACACAAGGGTAAATATAAAAATTTCTGAACATCATAGAACAATATTCAGTATTTTATTACAAAGTTTGTTATTTAAGGACGTTATAAAAAAAACGATTCATCACTGATATGGACAGATACAGAAAAAACAAGTTGTATCATTATTTCTATATGTAACACATTAAAACATAAAATAAATAAAGCCATTACAGAAAATAATCTCAGTTACTTTCTTTGTTTCTGTTAATATTAAGACACATTAATGCTAAGGTTAGTTTATACCTTTAGGAAGCTTTAGGATATCACTGTCCTAAACATGCTGCTTTAAATTTAAGTCATGATCCAGATAATAAAGTTGGTTTTCTTCACAACTGTGCTAGAACTTTACCAAACTATGATAGGATCAATGATGGAGACATAGCTATTGTTACTGTTCTACAATGTTCTCAAAATTTGTTCTCACTGGTTCTTTTATAATACTTTATCCATCAAACTATATTGCAATATAAGTAATAAATAGGGTTTTGAAATGCTATAATCTTGCAGTTATTCCAGTGATTTATCTCTTAAAAGTAGCAACAATCTGCTACATTTTGTGTAAGCTTCATCTACAAATGATTGCTAATAGTCAACGATGCTAGATGTTAACTTTGTTTAAGTTGTACAACTGAATCATTATTTTGTTTTAAAAAGTCTTCATGCATTATAATGCTTTTTTCTGTTCATCAAATTATCATAAGCACTTATTTTTCACATAAGCACTCTTACAAGTTTATGAATTCTGTATTCAATATTTAAGCGCTTAGATTAAAGCAAATGTAGAAAAAGGAAATATAAATAACATTAGCTCGGTTTATTGGTTTACATTCTGTTTTACTTGGAATTATACATTGGATTTTCTTCATTGAATTTTTTATTAGCCTCTCTAACTAAAGCTTTCTTAGACCTTAAAGTAATGCCAGATTAAATAGAATATTAGTGGTTGTTGTTATTTTTTTAGCAATGCCAATTTGTATTTCACAAATACTCAACAATGCACTAAAAAGCAAATACAAAAGAATAATCTAGTCTTTGTTGAAGAATGATATTCAAGGTTTTCTAGACATTTTTACAATAATATACGACTTCCTGGAGAAATGCTGTTATCTCCTTCATACAGTCAAAACAGCATGCATTATCTTGAACAATAGGAGCAGTGCTAATTCTTCATGTAGAGAAAGAAATACCTGTTGAAGGCAAAATAATATGCACGTTCAACTATATGCTAAGATCTAAATCAAACAATTAAACAAAGCAGGACATGTGTTGCAGAGGATAAGGTCATGCATCTGATATTGGACTTTAGAAAATTAGAGTTAAAAACCTTCAATTAGGGGTACATTTACATTATCTAATCTAATATTTTGACATATTTTTTATGGTCATAATTTAGTAATTACCTCTATGTTTTGTGTTCTTGCAGTGCCCAAATTAACATAAAAGCAATGTATCCACTTTACTTTAAATAGAAAATAGCTTCTAATCATGTGAAAAATCATTTAGAAATGTGCCAAATGTCTTACAAAGCACAAGTATCTGATTTTCAGCTATTTCGCATACTATCTTCTACGAGGTTTCAGATATGTTTTTGATTGAAACGTCAAGAAATCATAAAAATCATTACATTAGAGATTACACACATTTATACATTACCTCGGATTTAAATATTTTTAGTGGACTTTTGGGTCAGAAAATTTAAAGAGTGTTAAAGCCAAATAGTTTTAAGTCAGGCTAAATCAAGAGATTATCAGTTTTATAGTAATGCAGTGATGAAAAGAACAATTAAGAGATCAAATCATATCTCTATGTATTTCTAAAGTGATTCAATATCACTTTAAGTGATAAGTAAATGATGAATATTTATTAAAAATCCTAATTTCAAATACACAAGGGAGTGTTTAATAGGATCTACTGTATTTTTCAGAGTATAAGATGCTCTGAAGTATAAGACACACCCAGCTTTTGGGGAGGAAAACAAGGGGGTGGAAATCTGCCTCTGCCTATCAGCAATTTGTCTCCTGTGCTGAATCAGGTTGTGCTAAAAGCACAGGAGACAAATCCCCCCCTGTTTTCCTCCCCAACAACTCAAAACAGCTGATTGGGGGTATTCTGGGAGGCTGAACTGAAAAGGAAAGTAAAACTGAAACTGACAAAGGGGGGGAAATCTGCAAAGGGAAGCATTCAATTCACAAAAACCTGCAGAGGTAGAGTTTTTTCCCTTTGGCTCCTGTGCTGGAGCTTGTTTCAGTTTCAGTTTCAGCAGAGCCTGATTCTGCACAAGCAGCTGATAGGTGGTGGATGGAATACCCCCAATCAGCTGTTGTGACCTCACCAGAGGCAGCGATGGGCAGAGATGTGCTCTATCGATCCCTGCAGCCTCTAACAGGTTTAAAACGAGGGCGAAAATGGTGGGTGGGTGGGGCAACACTCGAAGTATAATTTTCAGTCTCTTGAGGAGGGGAAGTGCATCTTATATTCCAAAAAATATGGTATATTAGTGAAAGTAGTCCAGAAAAAGGACATTCAGATAGCTTGAGTAAATATAGGTTTAAGATTTAGTAGGTTATCTTAAAATCAAGTTTGATATAGGAAATCATTGAAAAGCAGCTAAAAATAAAACTGGCAATGTTTTATACATTTCTATGTAAGGCTGCTAAGAAAATTTATCACTTGCTAGCAGATTTCTGGGGGAAGTATGGTGAACTACCACATATCTGTATGAATGGAGATAATGACCAAGGCACAGACTGAAGAACAGGTGAGTTGATTGGTTCTACGGAACTTCTCCAGATAAGGAGAGGATGAGGTATTACCAACAAGTGCTTCAGACATCCATAGAACAGCAGTCTCCCAGAGATTTGCACACTGGGAGACAAAGGAAAAAGCCATCATGTCTCAACCATGGCAGAGCCTATTAAAGGACATTGAGTTTTATCTTTCATCTTCTTCCATTTCTTCCTCCTTCTTTTCAAAAGCCACCATGATTTAAAATGGAGAGATGAGATGGGGGGGGGGGGAGAGTAAAACAAGCCAAAGAGTTAAAAGAAAGAAGTCAATGGCTACACTTTGACTGTAAGAACAAACTTCCAACTTTCAGCACGCCTAACTGACCCAGGTGTTGTGAGCCACCTGAAGCGGTGATAGGAAAAGTCTGAAATAAGTAAACTCCCGGCTGAAGGGCAGACGATGCCCCCGGGTCCCCTCAGCATTTGTTTTAGGCACACTCAGCCACTGGGCCAGGTGGAGTGGCTGCCTGTAGAAACCCCAAGTTTCCCTGAGTGAGGCCTCCTGGGCAGCCCCGGTTGCTTTCAGCACCAAGGATGCATCTCCCGCTGAATCAGATGCACTTCCTTGGAATCTGCCGGAATTTCCCCAAGACCCATCCCATTTGCGCCTGAGTGCATGGGGTATACGTGTGTGTGTGCATGTGTGTGTGGGGGAGGTCACCCCAAAGGGAAGGCCAGCAGCATTGGTGGAAGCCTGAGAAGCCCAAAAGCCGCTTCTTCATGATGCGGAAAGAGAGCTGGAGAGCCGGGCTAATGAAAGGCCAGGATGCAGAAAGCGAGAGCTGAGTGGGGGCTCACAGGGGGGGCAATCATAGCCCCACAGACAGGACAGGGACAGGGAGGCCTAAAACAGGAAAGGCACCCAGAGGCTGTTCTGGGGACTGTGGGGGGATCCTGAAAGTTCCATGTGAAAGTTCCAGGAAGCCTCTCCAGGCTGGCCCTGATTATGTGCCACTGGGCTCTTTTGTGGAGGCTGCTGAGCTGATGCTGCTTTTCCTGCCTCTCCAGCAGCTCCTTCATTCTCTCCCTCCTCCTTGTTTTGTGGGAAGGCACTGGGTCAGTTAGGCACACAGAAAGTTTGTTCTTAGAGTCAACGTTGACTCTATTGACTTCTTTCTTTTACCCCTTCGGCTTGTTTTACTCTCCCCCCAACCCCATCTTGTCTCCCCATTTTAAATCATGGTGGCTTTTGAAAAGAAGGGGGAAGAAATGGAGGAAGATGAAAGGTGGTGAGCAGAGGCATCCCTCAATCCTCGAGGAGGAAGAGAAGCTTGTCTCACCTTTCATTCATTCATTCATTTATTGGACTTCTATGCTGCCCTTCTCCCGAGGGACTTAGGGTGGCGCACAAGATAAAAACATACAATACAAAAGTTTAAAAAAGATTAAATTAAGCATCCAATAAATATTTAAATTTAAGAGTGGGAAAACAATTAAAAATTAAAAATCTAAAATTTAATAATTTATAAGTGTATTTATTAAGGGTTGCATTGATTCACGGCATAAATATATCATTTTACTTTTTATGAGGCCTGAGCCACTGGAAACCAACTTTAGGAAAACTTCAGGGGGAAAAAAACATATTTTAGGCTGTCTTTAATCATCACTTACCTACCCCCTACCCTCACTCTTGTATACTTATGTTTAGGTGGAGTTCTTCTGGTTTTGGCATGAACCCAAAGTTCTTAACCTTTGAAGCATAGTTTTTTCCTATGCTTCTAATGAAGCAATAAGAAATTCAGCAAAAAAAGGTAGCAGCTCATTAGGTTATTTATAAATCTGAAGAGACTTTATGTCTCTTTATTTAGATGTAATAGAAACTCATAACAGCATTTTAATGCCCTGTTTTAGACTTAAAATTTAGGGTACCCATAATCTCAGATAAGCCATCTGAAATATTAATATTTTCTTCTCACTGTCTGCAATCCTAAAATTTCTATTGAAATTAGTTTCATTTTTCAGGAAAGTTTCTGTTGTTATCTTAAAATCAAATATAGTTGTTTAAATTAAACAGTAAACAAATGGACCACAAAGGTAGCTTCCCAATCTGAGAATTTAAATATAACAAGATGGCTTGGGTTAAAATCAAAATCAGTTTGGATGTTTCTTTATTCAAAAGCATAATTGATTTTATTTCAAATAGTTTCCTCCAAATATTAGAGACTGCCGTCTACAACATTACAGACCTCAAGAGGAACAGCCAAGTGGGTTCATACTTGTTTTCTTTATTTAGATAAATTTAAAAATTTACCTGCACTTCCTTTTGGGTGCCTTACTCAATCTAAAAAAATATTGTTGGCATTATTGGGCAGATAGATATAAATACTCTTGTTATGTGCTAAATAATAAAAAAAAAAATCAGTGTGATGGCTTGTGGTTAGCTCTGGAATGATCTTTTTTTAACCTCCAAAGCTTTGCTTGCCAAGTAGTCCTTATTGCACTTGCTGGGACTATTTTGATATGGTGTAGTATATTAAAAATTCACTTCAAACTGCTATTTTTATTTTAATTCTGGTACCTTTACAGCAGCTGATTAATTTCCGAGAAAATGTACCGAATAAATCCTAAAAATATAGAGTTAGGAGTCTTAAATGTTATCTAACACATTGTTTTATGGAACAGTACTCTGAACATACTCTAGTCCTAGATGTAAAAAAAAGCAATTCAGATTGAACTTAATTGTGAGGGAAACGGATGCTAAGTTAGTCAATTCTACTTTGGAGCATCCCAATGTGTCAGAGCTGCAACCTCTAGAATTCTCTGCAATTTGAAGACTCAGCGGCAATTATCGGCAGTTTATTTAAATAAAAGAATTGTAATGTTGCAAATAATGTTGCTCAACATTTTAAATTTCATTCAATTAAAATTTAATGATACTAGATATTATTTATGGAAACAAATTATAACATGGGGGGGGTGTCTCCCAAACAGTTACAGTTATTGTTAGACTAGTATTTCCCAAGTGTAAATATTCTTGGTTTTCCCGTTCTCCTTCCCTTTTTAAATAGGAATAAAGGCTTTAACCCAGGTTTAGAATTCCTGACTTCTTAAGGTGTTAATGAACTTGAATATACATAGTGCCATTCAAAAACCCTTACTAATACTGTAGTTTTTCTTTCTTTTTTAAAAAGCCCTATGTAATAAAAAGAATTAAAATGTCTTCTAATTACATCAGAAAAAATGCAGAGCCCTCAGTGCTTATTGTTTAACCTGCTATTGTAATTTTCTAAGATCAAATTAAGCTTTTCCAACTATCTGAAAAACAGATAAAACAAGGCCCATAAGGATCATTGAGTTTAGCCACTTTTACACTGTAAAACTAAAAAAAAAAGATGATTCTGGGTGTAAACCTAATGCATCAATGTTTTTCAATGTTAATTAAGATTTAGTAATAGTAAGAGTTCATTCTGACACATGCATATGGATACAAAGGGTTGTCAAAATACTGGAAAGAACTATTTACCGTATAAAACTATTGAAAAATCAGTACAAATGAAAATAGAAATAAATTATTTAAAAAGCATGAAAAAGTGGGATGGAAATCTATCAGAAAAATGATAGTTCGCAGATAGCCATATCCTTTTGACAAAATGTTTTTTCTTCTTCATCTCAAGCTTGAACCAAAATTTAACACTCGAGATTTGCTACAAGCTTGAACTAACATTTCATTTCCTGGAGTCTGGAAGTTATTGTCATGTGGTTCTTGGCACCCTAACACTGGGATATATCACATGTTTAACACTGACTAGTCTAAAAACTAAAAGATCTGCTGAATAAAATACTAAAGTATGTGGCAACCTACAGTAGATTTGACCATGAAGGGGTGGGGAACAGCATGGGTGGAAAACAAGGTTAATTGAGTCCACAAGAATAGCGACAGAATGATGGAAGGGTATCCTGGTTAGTAACAAACTCCCCTCTGCCACACTCCAAAAGAAACTGTGTCTGAGACATAATAAAGTGTATTAGTTCCGGCCATAAAATATCCCGGTGCATGAGAGACTAAGCCAGGCTTGCCTTTTTCATTTTCCACAGCCATCTACAACAAGTAGCAGCTCTTCAAAAAAAATGAATAAAAGAACTTACTCCCATGAAAAAAAAGCCAACACAACTCAGCCCAAACTGAAATATATTACTCTTAGATTAATCCAATGTTTTCAAACTTGGCAATTTTAATATGTGTGGAATTCAACTGGCTAGGAAATTTTGGGAGCTGAAATTACACATCTTAAACCTGTGGAAATCAATCAAACCAGATTTTTTAGTACCTTCTTTCTAAGGCTGCTATATGTAATATGTAGAAGGAAGCCATTCTTATATGCCTGAAACACAAGAACCAGATGTTTCCTCTGATTCTTAATGAGAGAAGGGCAAATATCAAGCACAGTCTTACAACAATACACATTCAGCTCCTATAAAGCATCTGCTTTATGTATGGAAGGGTGTATCTTAAATGGGATAAAAATGAGCCTATATATTAATGCTAAATGCATTGAAGTCTTGTTTTCTTTACTTTTAAATTTTATGTTCTGTAAAGCAAAGTAATGTTTTATTTCAAAGTTTCTGCATTTAAGTTAGTGGAACAGCTTCATTTATTCAGTTCAAATTATGTATGCCATATACCACCTGAGCTGAAGTAGAATTTTCTAAAGCTTAATTTATGCAATAGATCTGTGCTTGGATTACACAATGAATTCCTGCCCCTAAAACTACACGTAAACAATTTTTATACAATGACGTTAAGTAGAAGACACCATGGCTGGATTTGTTCAAGACTGTCTACTGTAGGAGTGTTAAACTTGATTTAATTGCGGTTATTTTCTGATCTGGAATCTAAAAGGTTCCCTAAATATAAGACTAAAGATTGGAAAGATCAATTGCAATGTTTAGGAAGAGGTTTTACTCAGGAAGAGTTAATAATGAACTCAAAAGAATCTCCTCTTGTTGCACTGAAATCCAGTCTCTCAATTTAAAAGTGTCATTTTCAAAATGTTGTGGAACCACACAGAACTAACTAAACCAAAAGTCTGATTAATCTTACAGATGTGGCCAAAAGTATTGTTGGTATCCCTCCACTTTTCCCCAAAGAATTTGCTGGGAATTAAGATAAAACTGACACAAGTATATGGCCACGAAGACCCTGCTTTTGAAAGACAGATAACATAAAAGTCACTATTTTTCCTTTTAATGGAGACATACCAATATTTGTAGCAATGTCTATATTTGCCATATTAGTAGACAGGGTAAATATCCAAGAAGACAGACTCCTGCTTCCTCTAAGACTGTTTGGTTCAAGAAATTTCAGGAACTACAGCTTGTCATTCAGATTTCTGCACAATTATGAAAGCTGCTGGACAATTGGTTTCAGGTAATATGCTGTATTAAATATGTGTCCTGTACTTCTGTGGAAAGGTTTACTCTTCCTTGCCTATGAAAATGTAACAGAAATCACTAGGGGTATTTTCTTTCTCCCATTTTTCTTCAGATATAATTTCCACATTTACTATTTTTAAAAGGAATCAAAGCTAAATTTGACATGCCTTTTATGCATCTAATTTTATGTTACTCAGATATCAATATAAAACACAACTAAATATCACCGGATACCTTTAGAGATATACTCATGATATCATATTGGAAATATTCAAATTTTTAAAAACTGTGTATGAAAGAATTCTCTTTCTTTATGGAAGCTACTAATGTTGTTAGAAAGGTATTTTCACAGAACTTATCGAAATATCACGCAAAAAAGCCAAGAACCTAGAAATTTTTTTGAAAAGCACCATTTATTTGTTGCTATTTGTATTTATCAGAAATGGTGAATCTCCAGGCTTTAGGCTTCCCAGATACTGCAAGCTTTTTTCCATCTTGCCTCTTTCCACCAGACCCCTGTCCCCAACTCTTATAATAACAATATAACAGGGACCTTGGAAGTCTTCTAATCTAACGCTCTGCTCAAGCAGGAGATCTACTGTATACCATTCTCAATAAATGGTTGTCCATTCTCTTATTTAAAACAAAAATGGAGCATCCACATCTTCCATTAGCAGCTATAGGGGGGAAAAGAGCTTCTCTTCTTCCCACGCAGTATGTAGATTTTAAAAAGCCTGATTTTAATGTGTGCAGTTTAGGAATAGGTTTTACTATTCGAAAGGGTAATCCCATTAAGAACTCGTAAAAAGAAATCTTTCACTGCTGCATTTAGACTTTTAAAAGACTTAGTTGTATATAACACAAAGAGAATTCTTTAACAGGGCATATTTTCTGGAGTATTGGGATCTCCTTCCAAATTGCCTCTCTTGGGAGCAGTGGAAGTTCTCTGAAAGCTAAATTGCTGTGAGGAGCAGTGAGTGAGTGAAACTGAATATGAATGTGTGTGAAGAAGAGAGAGAATAATGGATTTGTGTTAGACAAAGGAGAGTCTGAAGTCTTGGGAAAGCACTTTGGAACTGCTTGGCTGCAGTGAGGCAGTCCTATTTACCAATATCTGGACCAAGACCTCTCCTCTTGTAACAGTGACATGTCCACCATGCATATCTTTCCAACATGAATTCAGCCACAATTACTGTGAAGGGTCAAGATTACATCAGGCTGAACTTGAATCTTGATGACTTCATGGCCATGTCTGGGGCTCTATAGTTTTCTTGGCAGCAATAAGGGAAATATAGAATGGATTAATGATATAGGAAAGTCAGAAAGGAACTCCTATTGTCTTGTTTACTGTTGCATTAATGGCAAGAATATAGATCCGTAAAACGGGAGGATTCTGTGGATTTGTCAATCTTATATCACAACTATAACACAATAACCTGAATTCCATTCTGGCCATAAGGCTGTGAGATGAAGTAAGATCCTAATTCAACTAATTTCCCCTCTTCACAGGACCTGGTCAGATTTTAGTGTATGTGTATGTGTGGCGGGGGAGGGGTCAGGCTGGCAATTGCTGGTTGATTTTTTTCTCTCTGCCAGATATTCAGTTACATGGTTCATATCTGCAGAATGAGAGACTGGGAGTTAAACAGTCAGCTTCTTTGCCACCCAAATTTCATCCTAACAGGAGAAGTGGGGAGAGATGGCTTTTTTTCCTATCAGATCTCCAGCTGCACAAAGCAGTTCCATGCAACATTTCAAGAAAAGAATTTGCCCGTCCTCACTTTCTTGTTATTTCTCTTAAGGTTTGGCAAGGGGAAGGCCTCTCTTTCCAGCTACCTCTCTAACCAAGAAGAGCACCACCATGCTATTGGGCAAATAAAGGGAGAGCCTGGCTTGATATAATCAGACTCTCCTGCCACCAAAAAGAGAATGGTCCTGGGGAAGGCCCCAGTCCAAGATTGCAATATCAATCATATTGATGAGGGTGTTCTTTATTCTTATTTCTATCTCTATTCAAATTTCTAATCAGGCCATAATTATATTAGAAAAAAATATTCCTTTCTATCCATCATCTCTCATTTGTTTTAATACTCTAAGCAGTGTACAGAGTCAATATACACTACTAGCTGATGACCCGGTCTTGCCCGGGTGTATATTTTTGGGAATGCCATCTTGCTCCCTCCCTCCCTCCCTTGTC
>JANHFQ010007548.1:48525-61383 GCA_032468035.1 Aparallactus werneri | reverse complement strand
GATGTGATGTCCCGGTGCCTGGAGGCGGTTCGGGTCTGGATGGGGAGAAACAGGCTTCGACTGAATCCCGCCAAGTCGGAGTGGCTGTTTGTGTCGGCATCCCGAGAGGTCCAGACGGTTATTCCAACATTGTCCATAGGGGGAGATGTGTTACCCCCTGTGGAGAAGGCACGCAATCTGGGGGTCCCCCTGGACGCGGCACTCATGTTGGAAGATCACATGGGGTCCGTTGCCAGGGGGGCCTTTGCACAGGTCCGCCAGATGCATCAGTTGCACCCTTATCTGGACCGGGATGCTCTACGAATGGTCACTCATGCGTTGGTGACCTCCCGACTTGATTACTGCAACGCACTGTACACGGGGCTGCCCTTGGGTACCACTCGGAGGCTCCAATTGGTGCAGAATGCGGCCGCGCGAGCAGTGATGGGAGTTCCCCGATACTCCCATGTAATGCCTTTGCTCCACAAGCTGCATTGGCTTCCAGTTGTCCTCTGGGTGAGATTCAAGGTGCTGGTATTAACCTTTAAAGCCCTCAATGGCTCGGGTCCGGTGTATCTAAGGGAACATCTGGCGCCGACCTCCCGCCTCCCGGTTTGCGCCCACAGGGAGGGCCTTCTCAGGGAACTGACACTCAGAGAGTGTCGTCAGGCTGGGCTCAGGGGTAGAGCCTTCTCTGTGGGTGTGCCCATCTGGTGGAACCAGTTGCTGCTGAGCCTTCGCATTACTCCTGACCTCCGTACCTTCCGCAGAGAATTGAAGACCTATCTGTTTGAGGTTTGGCTGGTGGGGTTTTTTAAATTTTAAATTTTAAATTTTATTAATTAGTTTTAATTCAGGGTTTTCTATTTAATACATTTTTTAATTGTAGATTGTATTTTTTAATTCGTACCCTGTAAACCACCTTGAGTCCCAGGAGAAGGGCGGTATACAAATACGACTAATAAATAATAAAATAAATAAAATAAATCAATCAGAGCAATCTATCAGGAGCAAACAGCACAAATAATATTTAATGGTAGCCTAACAGAGAATTGTAAAATTCAAAAAGGTACAAGACAGGGGTGCCTTTTATCGCCACTTTTGTTTATTCTTACATTAGAAATTTTACTGAATAAAATTCGGGAATCAAATAGAATAAAGGGAATCAAGATAAGACAACAAGATTATAGACTAAGGGCCTTTGCAGATGATGTGGTGATTACTGTGACTCAGCCAACGCAATCAACTAAAGAAATAATGGAAATAATACAACAATATGGTCAAGTTGCGGGATTTAAAGTAAATAGAAATAAAACAAGGCCTGCTTGGGTTGACATTAGTTGAAAAAGCAGATTGGGACCACCAAATACACACACAGAAAGAAATAGAGAGAGGGAGACACAGAGAGAGAGAGAGAGAGATTCCAAGTCAACATAGGACTCCAGAAACCTCAACCAAGCCACCAGTCCCCTTTCTGTGACAAGTAGAATCTACTAAAAGGAAGGGCATGTTTAATTACCACTCTGGGGAATATAAACCAGAAAGGAGGTGGGGGTATGATTTTCTGAATAGTCTGAGAAAGAAGATAAAAAGTGAGTTCAGAAGCAAGTCAAGAAAAGCTGACTGTGGAACAACAAAGCAAATTGCAAGGGCTTCTTGAGCAAAAGTCACAGCAGAAGGATGCAGAAGAAACCCAGAGGAAGAAATAAAAGGAGACTCAGCCCAGAAAAGGCAGCCAAGGGAACTGCCTAAGCAAGGAAAGAAACCCTTCTGGCTATAGGAAGAAATGACAATGGGTGCAAACTAGAAAGTGCAGTGAAAGTGCAGTAAACTAGAAAGTTTATTTATTTATTTATTAAACTGGTATGCTGCCCACTCCCAAAGGACGCCAGGTGGCTCACAACAAAATAAAAATAAAAAACAACAATACATACAACAGAAATATCTAAAATCCCTAAAAACATTTTAAAAATTAACAAGGTGCTAAGTGCTCAATCTTTTTCCAACCTCCAGGCAGATGATGGATCAATGGCCCCAGGCCTGTTGGCAGAGCCAGGTTTTGGTGGCTCGACGAAAGGTCAGCAGGTCAAGGATAATCCAGATCCCAGGGGGCAGCTGATTCCAAAGGGCCAAGGCAGCCACATAAAAAGCCCTCCCCCAAGGGCCCACCAACCGGCATTGTTTAATCGACGGGACCTGGAGGAGGCTGACCCTGTGGACTCTCATGGGGTGGGGGGAGGCAAAAGGTGGCAGAAGGCGGTCTTGAAGGTAACCCGGTCCTAAGCCTATAACTTTACAGGTCATAACCAGCACTTTGAATTGCACCCGGGGTTAGAAAAAGACTGAATGAGAGAAAGGAAAGAAATGCTGCTAAGTAGAATATCATCTTGCCTTGACTAGTTGAAGGCAAATTTCAGATAGATTAAAGCTGCCTAAAGTTGAGTCTGTGTACCCTCAAGGATCCCTTCTGTTGTCCTCTCTGCCACCAAATCAGAAATCTTCCAGTCCTCTCAACAAGTGTCAGGGAAGCAAAATTAAGCGTCAGAATTTCCCAATTCAGAAACCTCTTGAACCTGCCAGTGAAAAGAATTCACTGCCTTAAGAAATTGACCCTGGAAGAGGGATTTCCTTGCAACTAAAGCTAGTTAAGCAGTCCACAGTTTGTTTGTTTTTAAACTGCTTTTCTCATTCCTATGCCATCCATATTTCTTCTGTGACAGTGTTTCTTCCTGCACCTTATATTTGGACTCAGCTCTCTTTGGCCACTTCCTTTTTTAAAAATGCTTTCCTGATCAATTCTTTTTCTTCTCATTGCTGTCTGCATTCTCAACTATTTTCCTGCAGCACTCCAAAACGAGGTGCGGGGTGGTCTCGCGCCCCCCCCCCCATGCTGCATAGGCACCATGGACCAGTCCTTTGCTATTTCCAGGCCAGGCCTGTAGGCTGGATCTAAGCACCCTGTGGGCTGGCCTTGAGTTTGACACCCTTGATGTCATGGTCAACAATCACAAGTGGAGCAGGACATGTAGGATGGGTGATTGATTGCCACTGGGCTGATGTAAGACTGGGTGGAGCTCAGACACACCTTCCTCAAGCATATATAAACACTTGTGTCTTTTGTTCCAACACTAGCTTCTTCAGAATTTGATTTGTAGTGTCTCCTTCGTGTTCATTAAAATCTACTTACATGGCCAGTTTACTGTGTGCCATTCCTTGCTTTGGTGAAGCCCTTGGGACACCCAGACAGGACAGTAAGTCAGCATTTTCCATGTTTCCATTCACATCTTTGTCTGTGACTGGCTATCCAGAATCCGGGGGAAAGGTGGACTGAACGTGGACTATTTGCTGCTCCCTGCACTTGGCGTAGGGGACTGTGCAACCTTCGGCTTGTTAGTTCGGGCTGGGCATTGTGCTCTGTTCGTTTCTACGTGGTGTTTCACACCCTCAGGGCACTGACAGCATATGTTGCAGCACCGAACAGCTGAGACCCATGGCAGGAGCAGCCAAACTCTTCGTTGCTAAAGTCGGAGACCAAGGGACAGCTGGGAGTGACCATGTTGACTGGCTGAGGGGCGTGATCAGAGCTGCCTAACTCTTCTCTGCTGACATTTCCGGCTATTGAACTGAGAGCAATCACGGCAACCAGCTGGGGCATGGAAGAGCTGCCCATCTTCCGTCACTTATCGCGTAATCTCTCGCCTGGGAAGGAAGTTTACCGGTTCATTCAGGAGATTTCAGAACTCCAGATGACGGAGCCGCCAAACGCAGCCTGGCTGGACTAGAGAAGATTGCTGTTCGCACGCTCTAACCAGGAGGGGATCCATCCTGGAGACCATTCACGTTGGAGGGGAAAGCCAGCGCATATCCAGGGCAGACGTTACAGCACTCCTGGGGTGGCTCCATACAGAAATAGGTACTATGAGCGAGGAGGGCAATGTGAAGTCTGGCTCTGCCCCAGTGCTGGGAGAAGGGGCACTGGAGGAGGAGGAAGAACAGCAGGGGGATGATGTGGAGGTTGTGGTGAGGAAGAAGAAGGGGACCACAACTCCTGATTTGGATCCAGGGGTGACAGTCTGGCAACCCGAGGCTTGAATTCATCACCTGGGTGTGCCTTCCTGACAAAGTACGGTGCTGGCCCCACCACCACCACCTGGGGACTGGAAAGGCCATCACTGGGGCCCAGAGTCAGGTGGGGCCTATTTGGTGGATGTTGGGGATAGGACACTTGACCTTCTCCGGGATCAATAGGGAGAGGCCACTTATTGGCAGGGTCTAGGAGCCCAACCTATGAGGACTGAAACCCGGGCCCAACAGTATGAAGAGCCACCCCAGCCCAAGGCAAGGGACTTCTGGTGAATGGATCCATCATATTTGCTGCCCTCTGACTACACCTGAGTATACTACTACACCTTCTTGGCTGGCTTCAGAGTCCTCAGGATGAGGAATGGAGCTGATTGGAGGGGGTTTAGGGGCATCTGGCAGGTCAGAACTTGCCCTCCTGGCACTGCCCCCTGTCCAGTGGACGCCTCTGGCGTGGGGCCCCTCCCATATGGGTCTCTTTTAATGGAAACCCAGATACTGTGGCTCTTTTCCTCAGCCAAATTTTGGTCTACCTGGATGCATACTGCCGATGTTATTCCTCACAATGGTCGATAGTGGGGGTGGTCATGGCCATCCTGGAGGGGGAGGCGGCTGCGTGGGTAGCACAGCTACATCGCAGACAGGCTCCCAAGTTATCTTCTCTGTTTCTAGAAGCGCTCCATACCAGGCTTGACGGTAACACACTGGATCATCAGGCAGAAACAGACCTGTTTGCCTTAAAGCAAAAAGGTAGGCCGGCTGCAAAGTATGTGCAGGACTTTTGGCAAGCAGCGGAACGCCTGGCAACATTGGCATTCGCTCATCCATCATTTCAACGAGGGCCTGGAAATGGAGGTCAATCATGCTTGCTTATGTCACAGCATTTCTCAACGACTGGCTGATTGGCACCAAGCCGCCACTGAACTGGATACTGGGTTGTGGGCCTTGAGGGCCAAGAGCGGTGCTGGGCCCAAACGATCGTCCATGCGGCTTTCCAGAACACCAATCCCAGGGATGGCAATGCCCCAAACGTCTATGGACACCCGATCCAGTCGTTCGATGCTACACTGTTTTCGGTGTAATCAACCAGGGCACCGTGTGGCAGAGTGTCCATTGCCTCCACCTGTACCGGCATCTACCTTGGCACCACGGCCCAGAGAGGGGACTCAATCCAAGCCCCAGAAATCATTTGGCCGAGCCAGGGAAACGAGCAACCGGACCCATGGGGCAATCCAAGCTGTAGATACACTGTGATCCCAATCAACCACAGAGACCTTGGTGGTACTTTGACCAATTATGGAGATTGCTGATAGTATGGATGAGGATCTGGAGGATCTGATGGTGAGCGACCCCATACCCCCTTTTATTATCCCAGTATCATTGAGAGGTCCTGGGCAGTGAATGGACAGGGGATATGGGGCGCTCGTAGACATGGGGTGTACCCATTGTCTAATCAGCCAAACAGTGGTGGATGAATTGAGCATATGGACCAGGCCCCTATGGTGCCCCATTAGCTTCGAACAAATGGACAGCTTGGTCCTGGGGGGGAGACCTGCAAACCTTGTAACGGAACCCATAAAGATAAGTTTCTCCTCTTCATCGTTGGGCCCATGCTTAGTGATCCATTCATCCTTGGGTTGGCTTGGATGGATAAATAGAGGCCGACCTTCCGGTGGGAGGGTGGTTGCCAGATTCTTTGACTATTTGTTAGGCCAGACCAGGCCATTGAGAGGGAGAAAAGTGCCTATGGTTCAAACAAGGTAGTCATCCCGGATGAATACCAGGATCTTGCTGCAGTATTCAATGAGAAGGGTTCGGACGTTTTGCCTCCACATTGTTCGACCAACTGCGCACTCGAGCTGCTTCCAGGTGCGGTTTTGCCAAAACTGCATATGTACTCGATGACCCTCGCTGAGATGGTGGAGATGTGGGGGTACATCGAGAAAAACGTGGCTTGTGACTTTATATGCTCCAGTAGGTCTCGGGTGGTCGCCCCTGTGATGTTCTGGGACAAGAAGGACGGTGGTCTGCAGCTCTGCGTAGATTACCGGGGATTGAATGCCGTATGTGTTGAGCCCTTGTATCCTCTCCCCCTCTTAAAGGATTTGCTATCTTCCTTATCCACCAAGTTTGGTATTTCACCAAGTTTGATTTGCGGGAGGCGTACCATCGGGTACACATCAAGGAGGGGGATGAGTGGAAGATGGCCTTCAACTGTCCCCTAGGCAGCTATGAGTACAGAGTCATGCCGTTTGGGCTGCACAGGGCACCAGCCATCTTTATGCTACTGATCAATGGGGTCCTCCACGAGTTTCTATATCAGGGTGTCCTAGACTACTTAGACGACATCCTGACATACACCTGGATGTGGGAGGAACATGTCCCATTGGTGCGACAGTTGTTGCAATGTCTGAAGGAGGAGGAGCTATACATTAAAGTACTGAAGGATGCATTTCATCAGTCTGAAATTGACTATCTAGGGATACAGATGGATCCTGTGAAGGCCACAGGTGTTCTGGATTGGCAAGCCCCAAAGACGAGGAGGCAGTTACAAAGCTTTTTGGGCTTTGCCAATTTTTATAGACAGTTCATCCCCTCTTTTGCCACAGTGGCTTTACCCCTGACGGAACTGTTAAAAATGAAGCATTTGCTTACTGCACTGAAACCAGGGCAGTCGCTGGCATGGACAACAAAGTGTCAGGAGGCTTTTGACACATTGAAAGACCTGTTTGCACAAGAGCCTATCTTATGACTTCCTGATTTAACAAGACCGTTTGTAGTACAGACTGACGCCAGTGATGTTGCAGTGGGGGCAGCCTTGCTGCAACAGAGTGAGGATGCGACCGGGCTGGTGCAACTCTGCGCATATATGTCATGAAAACTATCCCCAACGGAAAGAGTTTGGGCCATATGGGAGAAAGAGGCATTCACCATTTGCTAGGCCCTCCTGACCTGGTGGCATCTTTTGGAGGGTCTCCTGGTTCCGTTCCAGGTGTGGACAGACCACAAAAACCTGGAGGCTCTCCAGCACCTCTCTCCCAAACAAGTCTGTTGGGCCCAGTATTTCAGCCATTTTAATTTCATGTCATGTATGTGCCGGGGGGGGGGGGAGAGAGAACGTTTTGGCGGATGCATTGTCCAGCAAACCCCAATATGCCTCATGACAGGAAGAGATGATTCAGGCCATAATCCCGCCACCACATGCAGAAATCACCACAAGGAATACCACTGATGGACTCCATGAAGAGATTAGACTGGCTCTGAAAGTGGATACTTGGTTCTTGGCAAACACAGCCCAGTTGGCCAAGCGTGAAGGGTTGGCGTGGAAGGGTGATAGATTATATGTGCTGGAGGCCATGTGGTCTCGAATTCTACATAGGTGCCATGATGCTAAGCCTGCCAGCCACTTTGGTTTTGTGAAAACCCTGCACCTCGTGCGTCAACTATTTTGGTGGGAACATATGAGAAAGGATATAGAGGATATATATTGGGGATGTCATGTATGCCTTGCTGCAAAACCCAGGCCTGGTAAAACCCCAGGCCTTTCCAGCCCTTGGCTAGCCCGTCCAGGCCATGAGATGAAACAGGCATGGATTTCATAGTGGGCCTGCCAAACAGCCATGGTAACACCGTTATCTGGACGGTGATAGATTTATTTTCAAAGCAGGTGCATTTTATCCCCTGCCAGGGACTCCTCTCTGCTACATGTCTGGTCAAAATGTTCATACAGCAAATCTATTGCCTCTACAGCCTCCCTCATCGGATTATCTCCAACAGAGGGGTACAGTTAATGGCCAAGTTTTGGAGGGGTTTTCTGCAGTTGATCAGTTCAACATAGGGTCTGAGTTTGGCGTATCACCCCATATCTGAGGGTCTGATCTCAGGATCTGAGAACTCAGACCCTGATCTCAGGGTCTGAGTTCGGTGTATCACCCCGCCACAAATGGCGCGGCCGAGTGCGCTAATGCTATGGTGGAACACTACCTCTGCTGCTATGTTTCCTGACACAAACCAACTGGGCTGACCTGCTACCATTTGCGGAGGTAGCATATAATAATGTTGTCCACAGCAGCATGGGAGTCACCCCATTCCGGGTGGTTACTGGAATTGATTTCCCCGCCATCCCAGAATTATCTGCATCCTCCTTCCGGGGATTCCTCCTTTCTCCCCAACCAAATGGGCTGCTGCTATACTGGCCATATGGGAAAACGTAAGGTGAGCTCTGCAAGTCGCAGCCACTGCATATAAATAACAGGCCAATAAACATCGTGCCCTGCCTCCACCGCTCAGAGTGGGGCTCAGAGTGGGGGACCGCTCAGAGTGGGGGACCAGGTATTTTGTCTACAAAGTACTTGTGGTTATGCCTCCCATGCAAGAAACTGAGTCCAAAGTACTTAGGTCCCGAAGTGGAATCGGTGCTCGATTCGCGGAAATGTGGGAGGGGTGTCCAGTACCTACTGCACTAGGAGGATTATCCTTTGAGTGAGGATTCCCGGGTTACAAGCTCTGACGTACAGGCTTGTCTACTCTGCCGGTTTCATCGCCGATTCCCGTCCAAACCAGGGGCCTAACCATTTTTCCTCTGCTTTTCTATCACCACAGGGGGAGGAAACATGGTGAGAAGGGCCACATGCATAGTCGACAATTATGAGTGGAGCAGGACATGTAGCATGGGTGATTGACTGCTACGGGCTGTTGCAGCGTGACGCCACCGGGCTGATGTAAGACAGGGTGGAACTCAGACACACTTTCCTCAAGCATATATAAACACTAGAAACACCTTTTCTTCCAACGCTGACTTCTTCAGAGCTTGATGTGTAGTGTCTCTTTCGTGTTCATTAAAGTCTACTTACGTTACTGTGTAACGTTCTTTGCTTTGGTGAAGCCCTTGGGACATCTATATAGGACACCTGGATTAATGTATTTAGTTAGACCACAACTACTTTGGCCACTTAGAACTGGAGCTTCTTAGCAATGGTTCTGGTTATGAAAGTTAATTATTTAAAATACAAATCATTAAGAAACAAGTGTCCTGAACGTTGCATAGTACTTTTGAATCTGATGGGAGCCACGCTTTGAACATATGAAGGATGTTCTTGTACACACACACATGCATGCACATACGCGCGCTCACACACAAACCCATTTTCCATAGTATTCCACCAATGTTATTGAATTCCTCTCTTTCCCCCTGCCCCACCCCCTTGAAAGCACAGCAGAAGATGATAGTAAAGGGGAGAGCCTTATAGTTTTTTGTGGCATAGGCAAAGTGAAATGTAGGAAATACTTTTAAAGGAAATAATGTCAAAATGAAATAATTTCAGAGACAAGCATCTGACAGAACCATTTAAAAACAGTTAAGTATTTAGATGATGTATTTTGATCTGGAATCAAACTTATCTTTGTATCTGTAAATTATTGGATCACCTTCATAAAATTTAGATATTAAAGCTCCAGTTATGGCAATGAAGAAAACCTGATTATCCAAACCTACTTTTTTCAGGCATACATAAGATTGCATTATAAAAAGGACAATAAACTTATGTATATAAGACAATCAATCCAGTAATCACTTAAGAATAATGTTTTCCTTTGGCTATATGATATATTATAAAAACCAATGAATGAATACAATCTAGGACTTACGTAGGAGATGGTTTTCCTTTTGCTTCACACTGTATTACAATATTCTCTCTTGGGTCAATAATATAATCTTTTGGAGACTGCTGTGTTATTGTTGGAGGCTGTGACACTTTTTAGAGAAAGTGATCAAAGAGAAAATGGAAAAATACATTTTTATTCACTGGTTTTATTCCTTCCCTAGCTATATCCACAAGAACAATCCTGTGATGTGAGTTGGTTGAGAGAAAGTGACTAGGCCAAAGTTACCCAGGGAACTAAAGATATCAGTTTATACCAGTCACTATTCTAGTACACACAGTATTATAAACGGTTGTTCTTACAAACCAAAACTGTTAGTTACAGAAATTGCCTTGTCGGGTAATAACTAATGCTATATTTGTGCACCACCCCGAGTCCTTCGGGAGAGGGGTGGCATAAAAATCCAATAAAATAAATAAATAAAATAAATAATGCTATTTTGTGTATTTCTATATTTAAATTTTATTCTTAATTATCCAGTAAATCATGAAAAGAACTTGGCTCAGGATTATGCCCAGGGGCCTTGGCCTGATTGTTATGTTACAAAGAACATCAGCATATACAAAAAAACCTGTCTACTTCTAGAAGATACACTAAATTTTTCATCAGTGTTCTCAACACAAAGGGAACTCAGTGCATTATCAGATGCCAGGTTAGCATCTTTCTGGGTAACAAGTTTGACTCAATTTGTTCTTAACTATCCAGTAAATATCTCTAATGAGACTGGCAATCAATTCATGAGAATGAAAAGAATTGTAGTTTTATATAACAGCAAATTTTCACATGATGTCATATGTGAAATGAATTAATCATAATTAAATATATTAAAATAGAAAAGCTCTGATGTGAGATGGTAATTGTGAAATGAAAATTGACTTGCTTAAATCTGCTTAGAATGCAAGGCTAATTTCTTTAAAGTACAGAAGAGTTCATTCCTATTCAGGACTCTTCCTATTATACCAATTTCAAATTCCAGTGATTCAGACAATTAGTTTCTAGGACAGGATCTATGTCTAAATATTGATGATCAACTGGAAGGGCTAAATAGTTAAAAGAGTAAGTGTATGTTCACTTGGCATGCTAGGGCACATTTTGCACTAATTCCTATGAGAAAAGTATTTACTCTTTGTCTATGGATATTCTCAATCATCCAGGTCATGGTTGTCCCAATGGTGTTTTTCCAAAAGGCTTTGCGCAAGATGACATTAGAAACTATAGCTTGCAGGGGTGGGCTCCAAAAATTTTAGCAATTGGTTCTCTGCCCGGTTGCTGGGTGGACGTGGCCATGGTGGGCGTGACCTAGTCAGTCTCCTGCACCATGGCAGAGGGCTGTTTTTGCCATCCCCATACTTTCCTTGAGCCTTTGGTAGGGTGAAAATGGCCTGTTACCGGCCTTCCAGTGCCTCCAGGAGGCCCATTTTTTGCCCTACCCAAGCATCTGCATGGGCCCTGCACTTACCTGGCATCCAAAATGGGTCGCGTGGAGACTTCTGGGAAGGGAGGGGTTGGGTGGGAGGAGCAGGGAGGGGAGGGCGGGGCCAGCCAGGATTTATGGATTCGCCAAACTGGGCAAACTCTTAGAGGATTGCCCAAACCCATGCAAACCCGTAACAGCCCACCCCTGATAGCCTGCCACAATCTGATGTTTAATGACAATTTCTATTACTATCTAAGCGGCATTTAGAGAATGTAATCAGTCAGTATTTCCTAATCCCTACATCTTCAGCTTGGGGGAAAAAGGAATCAATCTCAGGTGGCACAATAAAGTTACTGCTTCCCCAGTGCCTTTTTGTCCCAATTTTACTCTGTCCTCTATCTACAGGGAGTAGAAACAGCAGTAGGTATGGCTGATGAGGCCCATTTGATTACCTCAGGGGTTGGAAGTAAATTAAATAGTCAATGATTGCAAATGTCATATTTATGTAATATATCTAGTAAGAAGATGATTGTGTAAACTAGAGTGGGCTACTAACATATAGATAACATTTTGCTCTCTTCAAGGAAAAAAACCAGATAGTTCAAGCAAGCGAACTATTAAGCCTTTTCTTTTTCTGCAGAAACAGTATTTCTTTTGAGTATTTATCATACAAGGCTTATTGCTTAAAATACAGTGACGCTGTATGAGCTTTGGTATGCTGGTAAGATTCATATATATTGTGCTTAATAAAAAAACTTTAATGTGTTACATTTTAAGAACTATCTCTAGTTCTTATTTTATTTGTAATATGTCTATGGAGATTCTCAATCATTCAGGTCATGGTTATCCCAAAGATTGTTTTTCAAAAGCTTCTATTAGAATTGAAAAAGTTTCTTGGATGAGAAGTGAAACATTTTCAAAGAAAACATTTTCAAAGAAAAAAATGGAAAAATCCAGTTTATTTTTTTTACTTTAGGAAAGAAGTAAAATGAGTATCCTATTTTCCTTGGTCTAACCCTTCAAAACAGATAATAATACATTTATATGAAGTTTATGAAAAGCAAAATTCTAATTGTACATGCCCATCAATAAAAATATCAAAAGGAAGAATGCTTGAGCAAATAACACACTTTGTGTACAAATGAATATTTATCTGGAACATCAGCAACATCTTCTCCTGATGCTTTGGCATTAGATCTTGTATATTCAATGAACAAGAGACATTTTAAATAGGAAAAATGCCTCTGGCTTTCATTTTCCAAATGCAATCAATTCTCTAAATCCTACGTAAATAATGTGCATTAAATGCATTCAAAATCCAACTTGCTTTTAAAAGTGCTTTTGTGAGTTTTAAAGACTATATGAATTCATAAATAGATAGGTACGTACCGTGTTTCCCCAAAAATAAGACCCGGTCTTATTTTCTTTTGGTCCCCAAAATGAGCACTTGGGCTTATTTTTGGAGATGTGTAGGGCAACAAAAGTAATCTGTGGGACCACAGTAAAAAAAAAAATAGTTCAGACCTACCAACTTCACAAGATCTTTTTTTTTTTGCGGTGGCTCCAGCAGCCCCATCCAGGATCCCATGTGTGTTGCTCAGCCTCCTGCTCCGTTGCAGCAGTGAGTAAGGAGAAGCAGGCTGGTGGCCACGTGGGGTCCTAGACGAGGTTTCTGGAGCTGCTGCTGCAAGGCCAAGCAGTTGTCAGGTCGTTGATGACCT
>JANHFQ010007548.1:10843-23467 GCA_032468035.1 Aparallactus werneri | reverse complement strand
ACTTCATTGGTCCTAATGTAGGAACTTGGCCATCAGAAGGCAGCCTTGATTTCGATTTAATCAACAAATCCACTGATTTTTTAGCTACCATTGGGCGAAATGAAGAGGAACTCTATGTTGGTTTCTTCACCAATCTCTTCTACTGGCCAGATATTCAAGAAGTGTGTGGGCTCACTCCCAAATCCTTTTCAAAACTTTGCCTCCTTGTCATTTTTGAAAAAAAGAAGAAACTAGCAAGAGTGACAGAAGAGAAAGAAGAGGAATTTCCCCCGCCATACTATATTATTATTATTATTATTATTATTATTATTAATAATAATAATAATAATACTTAGACGTATACCGCTTCACAGTGCTTTCCAGCACTCCCTAAGTGGTTTACAGAGCCAGTATATAACCCCAACAATCTGAACCTTCATTTTACCAACCTCGGAAGGATGGAAGGCTGAGTCAACCTTGAGCTTGGTGGGATTCAATATCCCAAACTGCTGAACAAGTAAGCAGAGGTAGTCTGCAGCACTGCATTTAACCATTGTGCCACCACAGCTTATTACTGCCTATGCCCCTCCTCTCCTGATGTAAATGCTGTGCCTTTGGCTCAAGTGCCTCTGGCAGCTTTGCAGGCTCAAGTGATTCCAACAGCTCCTCAGCCTGCCGTGTAGAGCCAAGCTCCTCCAGCAGCAGCCCCAGCCTGCTCCCCAAGATTCAGCACCCCAATCCCAAGCAGCTCAATATCCAGATCTGTCTGCTTTAAGTCCTCCTCATACCAGAACTAGACAAGCATACGTGCCTGCTGACCAACCTGGTCCCTCAGTCCTTGCCCCTCTTCACCAGGTTCCTCTGAAGGACAAACTGGTGTACATTCATACACCTTTACTACCAACAATCATTTCAATTGGAAATCAGGACTTCCCCCTTATAGGGAATCTCTTCAAAGTTATGTGGAACTTGTTCAACGTGTAATGGCAACCATAAGCCTAATGTGCCTGACATTTTACCCTTTTGTCAGCTCTCTTGTCCACTAAGGAAAAACAACAAGTTCTTAAAGCCACCATGGCACACTATAACCAGTGGTGGTATTCAGCCAGTTCCGACAGGTTCCATAGAACCAGTAGCAATAATTTTGAGAATCGGAAAATACCACCTCTGATTGGCCAAATGCATAGCCATGCCCACAGAACCGGTAGGGAAAAAATTTGAATCCCATCACTGACTATAACGCTGCTACAACAAATGGCATTCAAGATGATCAGGATGCCTCAGCTGCTTGGCCGGAACCCCTGGCTCTTTTCAATCCCAAGTTTGAGGTCGATCCCAACTCAAAGGAAGGTGCCTTCATTCTCCAAAATGCCCGGGATTCTATCCTTCAAGGACTGAAACTTGGTGTTCCAAAACCACTAATTTTTCAAATTTTCCAAAACCCATGTTCATCAAATCATTTAGAATTCCAATGAATCTCCCACTGACTTTTTGAATCACTATTCAGGAGATACACGGATCTTGACCCTGATAATCCAGCTAATGAAATTTTGCTGAAAATGACTTTCGTGGGCCAAAGTGCTCCAGATATAAGAAAGAAATTATAAAAGCTTGAGACCCCAACTACCAAAGACCTTGAGATCCATATTCAGACACCTTTACTGTTTATACCCAAAGGGAGCAGGAGGGGGAGAAGAAAGAAGACAGGAAGATGCGAAAGCAAGCTGCTCTTTTGGCAGCTGCTTTGAATCTACAAAGTAAAGAGAGGGGAATTTCAGCTGATACCAGGAGCTACTCCCTTAAGAAAGATCAGTGTACCCATTGTTGTCAATTTGGCCATTGGAGGAGAGAATGTCCCCTTGAATAACAAATACCTGAAAGAGGGTGCAGACAACCCAGGGGATGGTGAGGCTTTCAAGCCAGAACCCCCGCAAACCCCCTCCTCATGTCAGCTCAGGCTCCCAAATTTTATCCAGAGACCTACTGAGGAAGCTCTGGTGGGCCAATAGCTTCCCCTCACCCTCTGGTGGAGATAAAAGTGAGGCAGAAATCCTACCCCTTCCTGGCTGACACGGGCTACTTTTAGTGTCCTAAATGATGAATCAACTCCCTGTCTTTCTTCCAAAACCACCCCCATTGTGGGAGCAACCAGAACAGAGAAAAACACCCCAATCAGCTACCCCATAATAGTCAAACCAACCAAGGAGCCCTCGCTCCAGTATTCCTTTCTCATATTGCCACAATGTCCTATCAACTTAATGGGAAGGGATCTCCTAAGAAAGCTGGGAGCAGTCATAAGATGCACCCAGCAGGGAATTTCCCTTGAAATTCCCCTAGAAAGAGCTTATCTTCGTTTCCTGGGAAAAGAAACAATCCCTAATGGACTTGACTCTTACAAGATAAATCCCAGGTATGGTACCAGAGAACTCCTGGTTTTGCAAAATTTGCCCCACCCCACATGGCTCAGCTTCTCCCAGTCATCCAACCTATAGCGATCCGCCAATATCCCATTAAGAGAGAAGCCCGGTTTGCCATCAAAGCCCAAGATCTTAAAGACTTTGACACCCAAGAAACTTCCCTTTTGCAATATGTGATTTATTATTGATAGCTGGCAGACACCAGGAAGATGTTGCAGACACTTCAATTGCTGTCCTGAATCACTTGGAAAAGGGTTACACTACTGTATATCAAAAAAGAAAGTTCAGCGGGCTGCTCAAGAAGTACAATATTTAGGCTTTGTTCTTCGCAAAGGCTACCATTTATTCCACAACAGCTGCCTCCAGGCTATCTCAGCCCCCCCAATTCCAACTAACATCAAGCAGCTACAGATCTTTCTGGGCATTATAGGCTTTGCAAGATTGTGGATTCTGATGTAGTCTGTCATTGCTAAACACCTTTATTAATTGACTCAAAAAGACATGGCCTGGGGGTGGATGGGGGAGCATCAGAAAGCATGGCAGGACTTTCAAGGTATAAAAGATGGACCCTATCTTCTCCAAAGTTGTAACCTTTCATTTATGCTTCCCATGTGTGGATGGAACGGTTGCCCAGGATTTTCTTGATATCAAAATAAATTCTGTTTGTTTTTCCAAGCCTCCGCATTAAGTTTCATTTTGGCTCTTAATAGACTTAAGTGTATCAGTGAACTTTTCAGTTCCATTCTAGCATCTGAAGTAACTACATTGGAAGCTGTTCATTTTTTAAATTAAAGTAAATGCTGCCACCTAGATGAGCATCAAAGAACCTAGAACTTATGATGTTACCTAGTTGGGTAATGAAACAACCAAGCCTAGAACAGCATCAAGGACACCATGGCCAATTTAGTATAATGGTTAGGCTAGAAACTAGAAGGCCATGTGTTCTAGTCCTGCCTTAGACATCAAGCCAGATGGGTACTGTTGACCAAGTCACTCTTAGCCTTAGAAAGAAGGCAATGGCAAACCAATTCCAAATTCTTGCCAAGAAAACTTCAGGGATATGAGTTAAACTTGACTTGAAGGCACACAAACACAAAAAGAGCATCAAATATGTATTAAATGTATTGTGTAAGTGAAAAAAAAACAGGAAGTAGGGCATAGGAACCAAAATAATATGTTTACAGAAAGACAGTAGCCAACAAGTAAGTGGTTCTTATGGCAAAAGCAGGTGTGGGGAAATACGTTAAAGAATAAAAACAAAAAAATCAAGCAGAATTAATGTTCAGAAACCTTAGCAAGGACTACAGAATGGACCCAATGAAGAAGTAACTGTCAGATTCCTAAACCGTGAATCTGCCAATATTTTGGAAGAAGGGGGGGGATCTTAGATATGTACTTCTTACTTTTCTGCTTTAATTACCTTTGCTTGTAACCGAAGCTATTTACAACATATATCTTGCTTGTAAACGGGACTATATATTGGCGCCACAGTGACCTGGGAAATGGTGCACATAAAGAAGAATGCAGAGGCTGTAGACCTGGAAAGCCATGTGTTATATTTCACTTTGAAGGCTGCAGAGGCGGACCCAAAATATCTTTGCACCTGTAGATTGGCTGAATTTACATATGCCAGAGGGGAGGGACTCCAAATATCTTAAACTATCTGCATGCCTAAGGGTCTGTTAGGAATTGCTTTGAATTGGCTGTATTCACTATTGTTCCCAATAAATGTTTTCCTTTGGAAGATCCTGTCTTTGAAAGTTCATTTGTTCTTGGGATCCTAGGAAAGGCAGAATCCTTACACCCATCTTATGTTGCAAGTTTGGGTAGCAGAGCAGAATAATGCAGCAGCATGAGTACTTGGTTGTTAGCAATAAGTCCATGAAGCAGACATCAAACTGCAGGTTAGCAAAGCACAACAAAACTGTATTGTTCCAATAGCAAACATACAATAAGGCAAAAGCATAAACGAAGTCCAATATAGCAGTCCGAGATCAAAATACAAGATGAGTTGAATCAAGGAAACAGAGTCCAGGGAGAGTCCATAAACACAGTCCAGATAACAGGAATCCAAGGTCAGTAAACAGCAAACAGTCCGAAAGAGTAACAAGCAGTATATCACTCCTACCACACTCAACACCCATTCAACACAGAGTAACTAGCATACTTTTATCTACCATGAAGCCAGGTTAATTATCCAATCAGATAGCTATCCAATTATCACACCCTGCAATTACTAAACCATGGCTTCTCATAGACCGAACAGCCTTAAAATAATACAGTTACAATATCAGCTTTAATGTGACCAACATACTTTGGCTTAACTTGCCTGGCCCAACAGGCTTGGAGGCTTATCAGGTCCCAACATTATCTCTATATTTGCAGAAATTATCACATAATCTTGCAAGTGGTCCTGTTGAGAAGGCAATGTGTAATTGGCACTATATAGATTATATCTTTAGACTTGAGGTACCAGGCCTTACAAAAACAAATCCATGAGATGAAAGTGCATGTGTGCAATGATCTGAAACAATCCAAATCAATTGGCCTTAACAGTTCACTTGTTATATATTATATATAATATATAAAAACAAAAATACTTAAGGGAATAAAATTTTCCAATAGCAGTTAAAAGCAAGGAATCTCAGAAGAATAAATGATAATAATTATCAGGACATTATTGTGACTTTTTGCTTAATGCTGAAAAATTAACAAGGGGTATGAATTCAAAAGAACTGTAAATAAGGAATAATGAAATGCCCATTCTCCAAAGAAGATAGCTGTTCCTCAACATGTATAATTAAACCAGTAACTGTAGCCATTATTATTCTGAGATCTGTCAAGGCATCTCAGTAACTCTGAAACATTATTAGTAAGTTGCGCAGGTCTTTTTTAACAGAAGTGGTTTTACTGCATGTTTTCTGTCTTTCCACAATGCAGGCCAACAACTGAGAAGGTAAATATAACTGAAGAAAATACACCATGAAAGAACGTAATGCTCTGTAATCCAGAAATGATTTCTTGCTGAAAACTGGGAACTAACTCTTTCCACAAACGAAAAGATGTTGAGAGGTCTGATCACAAATTAACTTTTGAACCCACAACTTTCTGTAATACATATGTCCTCTTAACTGTTTTAGAAGAGTTCTCTTTACATTTTTAAACATAAAGCTAGCCATCACTAGAGTTCTAGCATTTAAAGATACAAAAAAGTTATATTTATATAGTAACTGATTTTAATTTTACAGATAGCCCTCAAGGTATAATAGGCCATTTAATGAATGTTCAAAGCTACAATAGACACCCCCCCCAACAGCTATATGCAACCTCATTTCAAAATTATGACAGCTGCTATGGCCCTGCAGTCATTCACCCTTCTGACCCAATACAGGGTCAATGCAGCATCCCCCACTTCTCCCCCTACTGGAAACCTGCAGCCCTTGGGCCTGCTCCCCAAACACTCTTCACACACCACACTTATATCTTGAAATCATCTGGACCTCATGTTGTGGAAGGAGGGAAAGCCATGTATCCCTGGGCCATACTGCAATGATTCAAATGTGGCCACAATTTTTTGTCTCACCTGTTTGTGGGCAGGAACAAAATGGCAACCACCACACAAACTGCTTTGTTTTGCTGCCTTAGTGAGATCTGCACAGTACTGCAGAAACTTCTAAATGCTCAGAAAGCTTCTGCAGCACTGTGCAGCCCTCACAAAGGCAGCAAAATGAAGCAGTTTGTCCCCAAGCCATGCAGTGGCAACCCAAGTGTGATTGCCATTTATTTAGTTATTATCCGATAACCTGATGTTGTCCGGGTATTTATTTATCCCAATCCTGTATTAGACAGGAATTCCGATATGAAGTGGCAATGTAAGTGCAGAATGGGCTGCCCCCTCTTCTTCCATTAACGTCTCCATAATTCCTGGAGAGGTGATGGCAAGAACAACTTCTCCCTGAGCTCTGGTTTTGGTGACAATTAACTTAGTTAAAAATTGTCAGAGTAACTCTCCTTACAGTATGTTGCTAAGGTGAGTTGCAGAGCAGAAACGAGATTAGCAGCCACCAGACAGCATTTTGTAAACACACAGTAAAACTGTATTGTTCAATTTTACACTTTCACAAGGCAAAAGCAAGTCCAATTTACAGTCCGAGATCAAAATACAATACATTTGAGTTCTTCAGCAAACTAAGTTCAGGGAGAATCCAAAAACAGATTTGATATCAGCAGTCCAAGGTCAGCAAAACAACGATGGTCAGATAAGAGTAGCAACACAGCACTACTAACAAACCCACACCAATCACCTTCACAGCAGATAGGCAGGCAGAATACATAGCTTATTCTTATCTGCAATGCAGCTACCCAAATCGTCCAATCAGGCAGCTCACCAATTATCTTACACTGTAATTACCAAATTATAGCTTATTTTAACCACACAGCCTTAAAACAATATATTACAATATCAGTGAAAAGCTGACTAACATACTTGGCTTATCTTGCCTGACCCAACCAATTAGGAGACTTAACAATATCCTAACAAAAATGTTTTTCCAATGCCCCCAGACGCATCAAGAAATGTCATCTTTGCATGACATTAAGTTGTGTTGGTCTCATAGTGGTGCAGGCAGGCCCCATTAAAAATGCCCCCTTGTGGAGTACTGTGAAGCCGTTACCATGGCAACTCCACTACAGTGTAGGCTCTATCTTCTCAGAACACACGCTCTGAGGTGTCAGAACACACACTCCGAAGGGTGCCTTGCCCCCCCCCCCAATTATTTGTTTCCAGAGAGTAAGTCATCTGTGTACCGAGTTTGGTTGAAATTGGCCTCCAATATCCCCATCCAGGAGACACCGCATGCTCCACTTAGTGACTAGCATATTTGTTTAACATTTCATTGGGAAGAGCAGCAATGGGTGGGTCAGATGTATCACCTGGTGACTGCCATGAAATGCAACTGTAATGGGAAGGCTTAATTATGATCATATCTAGAAGACTACATGTATTTTTAAAAATCAAGGTGGCCTTTAACTATTAAAAAATGCAAAAAGATAAAAGATAATAGTAAAATCATTGTAATTAATATTTTAAAAATACATTAGTTATCTTTAATATAACTATTTAAACTTACATGAAAGAAGTATTTTTACTATGTACAAATACTACATATTAGGTGATATTTCTCCCACCTATTTACATAAGTAACCAGATTAGTTCATCATAGGAGAGACAGACCTTAAATAGTCAGCTTCAAGTCTTTTAGGGTTTTAAAGTTAAACTGTTAGGAAACTGGCAGTGAATGCAATTCTTTCAGAATTACGATCGTGCAATCCTTCTGCTTTGTACCAGTTAGCAGCTTAGTTGCTATATTTCGCATCAGTTACAATTTCTGATCACTTTTTTAAAGTGCCCCATAGAAAGTGTATAACAGTAGCCAGGTTTTGCTCTAAGGTATTAATAACAATCGCTGTCCAAGTAGCTGAAAAAAGATCATAGTTGGATACTAGATTGTGGTTCTGCAAATC
Organism: Aparallactus werneri; assembly: GCA_032468035.1. Lineage (NCBI taxonomy): Eukaryota > Metazoa > Chordata > Lepidosauria > Squamata > Lamprophiidae > Aparallactus > Aparallactus werneri. Next base: position 15,548 of record JANHFQ010007548.1, on the reverse strand, counting down.
TATTTCTCATCAAGGCGTTGATGAAGCTGCAAATCTGACAACTATGGATAATACAGTACCTCCAGACTTCAAATTCAAATCCAACTTCTGCAGTGATTGTGCTTATTCTTGAATTGGGAGGCTTTGCTTACTGTATATCATTCATGCTTTAGTTGCTTCCCATCTGGATTATTCATGGGACTGTCTTGAACAGCATTCAGAAGCTTCAAGTGGTACAGAGACGCACATAATAGCGAGTATACCAAATTCACCCACGTAAAGATTCTGCTGCTTGCACTGCACTACAGTATATTCCCAATAGGCTTCTGATTTCGTTTTCATTTTTAAAATTATATAAAGCCAGATTCCTTTTAGGACGACCTGTCTCTAGTTCCTTTTATTCTATATTTATGATGTCTGTTTTTAATTTTCTTTTTGTTTTTTATCTTTAGCTGCATTTGTGCATGTGGTCATATAAATTTCCTAAATAGATTGATACAAAAGTACATGTTTTTAAGAGTATACATGAAACAGTATAGGAAACTGTTTTCCTATAAACAGTTACTACAAAAACAGAAACTTTTTCTTGAAAAGGATATAGGGACAGCCCATTTAAACAACCTTCATCTCAAACTTTAAAAACAAGTTTCTTTTTATTAACAACAACTCCATCTTGTCTGGATTTAATTTCAAGTTGCATTATATATTTGGTCATGAGGCTTATCCAGGAACCTCAGCAGTGACTTAAAAGCATTTTCCTATGCTGTATTAGCCAGTCATTTCTGAGGTGATGCAAAGACTATCCTCATTATTATTCTGACATAATAATGGTTGGATGACTGTAGAGATTTCTGTAGGTTACTGGTGAGAATCTTGCTTCATCACACTGATTGAATGAAAATGAGCGGGTGGCTTCAGTCAAGGCAGAAGCTTAGTGTCTCCTTGCCAGATGCAGCCAGGCTGCCAGCTGGGCCAGAGGGGGCAGCAGCAGCAGCGCGGTTCTCAAGGGAGGAGCGGATCGGGCCCTGCAGGGCTCCAGCTTGGGGCTCCAGGGAGCATCGCAGGTTTCTCACCCTTCCAGGCTGCGATGAGTCAGGCTGGGGAGAAACTGCGCCGGCTGCACGCTTTGCTCCATCTCCCAAAGGCTGCGGGAAGAGAGCCGCCGGGGAGCCTGGGAGGCGGGCAGGGCGAGTGGATGTCCTAGGATCTGCAGGGGAGAAGAAGTGCCTGGGTGGGTGGGCGGCCACCATTGCCAGCCCCTCTGGCCCACCTGGCAGCCTGGCTTCCCCGGCGAGGGGGCGCTGAACTCCTGCCTCGGCTGAAGCCACCCCGGGGCTGCTCAACCTGCCCAGGCTCTTCTTCTCCCCCACATCCTATGGGAGACAAAGCCAAGCACACAGCAGGGTTGTTTCTCCCCGGCCTGACGCATCGCAGCCTGGAAGGGCAAGAAAACCACGAGAGCCTCGAGCTGGAGCCCTGCAAGGCCCGATCTGCTCCCCCCAAGAACTGCACTGCCTCTGCCCCCTCCACCCCAGCTGGCAGCCTGGCTGCACCGGCGAGGGGGCGCTGAGCTCCTGCCTTGGCTGAAGCCACCCAGGGGCTGCTCAACCTGCCCAGGCTCTTCTTCTCCCCCACAGCCTTTGGGAGACAAAGCCAAGCACACAGCGGGGGTTGTTTCTCCCCGGCCCGATGCATCGCAGCCTGGAAGAGCAAGAAAACCACGAGGCTCCCCAGAGCCCCGAGCTGGAGCCCTGCAGGGCCCGATCTGCTCCCCCCAAGAACTGCACTGCCTCTGCCCCCTCCACCCCAGCTGGCAGCCTGGCTGCATCCGGTGATGGGGCGCTGAGCTCCTGCCTCAGCTGAAGCCACCCCGAGGCCACCCGCCCACCTGCCCAGGCACTTCTTCTCCCCCACAGATCCCAGGACAGCCACTCACCCTGCCCGCCTCCCCAGCTCCCTGGTGGCTCTTCTCCCGCAGCCTTTGGGAAGCCTGGAAGTCGCATTCCTCCAAGGAACGTTCTTCTGCCACCCATCCCCTATCCCTCTTCCCCATCGCCCCTTCCCTTTCCTCCCCATGCCAGCTTGGCACTTTTTAACAACTTTCCTGGGAGAAAGCGAAGCAGCGGCGGCTCCTGTCCTCTCCCTTCTTCCTGGCTATAGAGGAGGACACCCTCCCCCTGTGAAGAGACCTCTTCCAAATGCGTGTCAACTTAAAAAAAACCCTGTAAAGTTCAAGGGGTGTGGAATGGATCAATTGTATTTCCATACAACCCAATAGGAAAATTTGTTTTGTTTCACGACCAACTCAGTTTACAATCAAAGTTATGGAACAAATTGTGGTCGTGAACCAAGGATCCACTCTACACATTTTAATGTACACACAAAATATGCAGGATTTTCTTAATTTTAAGAAAATACTAGCAATTGGCGACTCAGCTTTACAGGGGTATCTGTCTGCATAAGTGGGTGATCAATCCTCATCTCCTTTTACATGAGTGCAATGTTGTTGACTTCATCTGTTTATAACAAAGGCCTCATGTTTTTGTGGAAAAGGTATAGTCCACTTCTATATAATTTTGGGCTTTTAATTACTTAGATTTTCTTCACTATGTCACCAAGCCAGTGGTGGGATTCAAGTAATTTAATAATTACTTGAACAATTAACATTAGGGCAGTTCTCTACCCGAATGACTGGCTGGGTAGGCGTAGCTGAGTGGTCATGTGACTGGGTAGGCATGGCCAAATCGACATCACTGACATCAAGGGTGCCTCACCTCGCCTGGTCTCTACTCGCCATGCCCGACCACGCTTCGTCCCTCCCCTCCCAGCCACTCCTTGTCACACCCAGCCACTGTTAGAGGGGAAATGGATGGCCATTGCCATTGCTTTGTGGTGAGGTAAAAGTCATGACACATGATGTATCAAAATTCACCCAGTTGTGCCAACATGACTTTTCTAATAAATTCTTACTTTGATGGACTGTCTGTTAGTGAAGAATGGAGATGGAGAGTTTACTTGGAACACTGACACTAACCTGAACCTACCAAATCTCTAGCAGCACCCCATAGCATGGGGGCTGTTCGGGGTCCTGATCCCCAGCTACCGACCTGAACCTTGGGGGAGCAAAAACTCAGGGAAGATGCAGGAGAAACCACAAGAGGAGGAACTATTGGGAGCCAGCAGCAGAGTATTTGTTGAAACTCTATATTCTCCCTCCAAAGAAGTAGTGAGGACCAATGGAAATCATGGAAGCCGACAGCTGCCTAGGTGCTCATCCAAAGGAGACTGAATCCTGGGGACTTTGCCAGTCTGGCCAGCTTCCGAAGATGAGCCCGAGAGGAAGCAGTCCAGGGAGACCAACTTGTGAGCCGGAATGGAGAGAGCAGAGACCCTTGGGATCCGACACGTCCTGAGACTGGAATTTGCAGCGTCCTATATGGAGCCAGTCCCTGTCAGGGCTCCCTGAAAGGTTTGATCATCTTGAGGTTGGGAGTTACATCCCTCAAGTTGGCCCCCTGAGACACAGCTGACGTTCACGTTCCCTGATCCGGGGCAGATGAATAGACCAGCTCCAGTGGTTGATGCTTTCTACACGGCTAGAGGCGACAGGAGAGCTGGATTGGCAATGATGCAACAGCAGCAGGGAGACAGGCAACAGATGTCTCTGATGCCTGGAGAGATGCTGTATCATGCCATCCCCCTATCAACCAGGCTACATTTTGTCTCCTGCTGCAACCATCCCTCCGGGATGGGGATTTTACCCGGAGTATGGCTGGATACAATGCCAATGGGTGCCAGGGCTGCATGCTCCACCGATGCAAGCTCTACCAGTGATCCAGACTCCCCCAGTCCCACAAGTGGCTCCAGTTCAACCTCAAGCTGTGGCTCTGCCATCTACTGCAGTCCAAACCCCCCCCCCAGTGGTACAGCAGCAGATTCCTGCTCAGCAGCCAGCCACTTCAGCAGCCCCAGCAATCATCCAACCACCCCAATTTAAGGTGGTGTTTGATGGGACTCCAAGCAAACTTGATTACTTCCTGAATAGAGTGGGGGCATATATTGATCAGTATGGATACCTATATCAATATTACTGAATATTATATTTTACAAACTGTGTTCTTGATTCCATTTCTACTAATCTACATAATAAGTAACACATGACCAGGCAGGAATTAAACCTGCAGTACTTTCATCATAGCCCAGTATTCTTTTTTTGTTTTATAACTACCAACTACTGTTAAGTTCCAATTTCTAATAACATACAAAGGGCAAAACATTCAGAATAAACTGGGTGGGTATGGGGAGCAAATATTTATGACCATTTATATGAATTTGATTACTTTTATTATCTTAAAAATAATAGTTTAGTAGCAATGCACAAATATTTGACGGGAGGAAAGTTACTTATAACTTGGGTTCTTAATTAGGTGATTTTTCATCTACTTCAAAGGTAATGGTTTCTAGAGAAACAAAGGACAGGAAAACAATAGTTCTCATCTGCTGCTCTTCTTTATCGGTGGTTATGGAAGATATATTGGTTAGGACCGTTAGATTGACACATTTTGCTAAGCAATAAAGTGGCTTATGTTGATTTGGCTTAGCATGTTTTGTGAACTCAAGTTTATTTTGCATGGATCTAACTAATTATGGGTGCTGGAGAAGACTCCTGCGAGTCCCTTGGACTGCAAAGAGATCAAACCGGTCAGTCCTAGAGGAGATCAACCCT
>JANHFQ010007541.1:1616-15544 GCA_032468035.1 Aparallactus werneri | reverse complement strand
AAAATGGGAAAGCAAGGAACACAGAGGAGGGACACGAGGGAATGAGAGAGGAAATAACGAAGAAGGAAGGAAGGAAGGAAGGAAGATGGAGGGGAAGACAAGGGAGGGAGCAAGATGGCATTCCCAAAAATATACACCCGGGCAAGGCCGGGTCATCAGCTAGTATGGTAATAAGGACAGTACAGCGGAATTACTTCTACACCCTTGTAAGCACAATTTAGATAAGTCCAGACTCTATTAGCAAAAGCTGGCCAGAAGGTCAGTCAATTAAGCATATTAATATCATTCGCATTTGCTCTGAGCTGCAATCTCTATTTTAGCTTCTTAAATTGAGCCTGTGGCTCTCAAGAGTGGACAGGTTTGAAGCCATCTCTGCCACGGGTAAACCTGATCATTGCTCCCCTGGTTGATTCAAGCTGCCAGGAAGGGGACAAAGATCTAGGTCTAGAAAGTAGAGTTTAAAGTTAAAGACATATCTTTGACTATTTCTATCCCTGCCCACTAGCAGAGTGCATGGTACTTTCTCAATGTTTTGGACTCTCAACACTCATATCTTCTGATCAGCACATGCGGTTGTAGATTATAAAGTTATCTGGAGAGTACCTGGTTATGGAAAATTGCCTCAATGCATTATGAAGAAATAATTTCTGCAGGAAATGAAGAGGTCAATAGGCATTGCAAGAAACCCATCAGATACTTGCCACCACCATTCCAGGAACGACACCATGTTTCTGCACCAGAAGAGGAGGCATTTGATTCAGTGGATTCTCTAGATCATATTTCAGGAAACGGTAGGAATCATGCTTGCTCTGGAAAGGCAGTAAATTATTCTATCATTTTATGGAAATACACTTGTCTCATAAACATTTTTTTCTCAAATGGAGAAGCAATGCTTGACTATGCAGACAGAGTGAACTGGATATTGCTAAAGCTCTTTCTGATCATAGGTGGCAGACTTATTTTTCTGTCTGCATCACCTCGGTCAAAACTTGTCAGATTTATATTCTGGCTGTGTGCATGGTCAGAACCCAAAATTGGTGGGAATGGATGGTTTGTCAAACCCAAAGTCCATATGATAGACCAACGTCTGCAGGTTGCATATTCCAACCAGACAGAAAAGTCTCACAAGAAGACAAAGGCAGTATAGAAACTCACTTCAGAGCCCCTCTATTTTTCTGTTATGGATCCTTTTTTCTCTGTATTCCTATGTGAGAAATTAAGAGGGTAGCTAAAACTGATTGATGGATCAAAAGGTAAAGCTATGGAAAAAAGAACCCAAAAACTAAAAACCAAAACATGCATACAGTTAAAATCCCAGATAGCCCATCATTTCCCTCTAAAAAACAGAACCTGAGGTCAGACGTCTGAAATAAACATAAAGAGTAACTGGAGATAATTATCTCATCTGCCCTTAAAATATAATCTTTTTGTTATGTTAATATATTTTAAGAGGATGGTGAAATTCTCTGGGGTAACATCTATTTAATGATCATAACAGCTAGATTAAACTTTGATATTCAGAACAAATATAAACCCCAAGTTCAAACAAGAGTCAGCAAAATGGCCACTGTGAGGAAAAAAATGGTGGAGCAGATGATTCTTGCCTTCGTCTGCTAAGGCAATTTTACTTTAATTAACAGTGGTAATGGATATTTATAATATATAATTTATAGCAAATCCCACCAATTTGTTTTGTGGGAAAAGAAACAGATGAGAAAATGAATTCAGCTGAGGGGTGTATATTCCCTTTTTCATAATCAGACAGCTAATCAGATTTTTGTGAATAAATTATGAAAATAAAATAAAATTCTGTGATTTAGTTATCTTTCATAATTTGCAATGCAATATTATGAACATTTATTTCAAGATAATTTCTGTCGTGGCTGTTGGGGTTTATTTGTTGGGATATGGCTTATACTGTGCATGTAGTAAACAGCTAATCCTTTCATGTATTCTTTTTTTACTTTATTGTACACACACATGGCCTCAGTCCGGGTTGAAACCATTGTAATTCAGATCAGAGAGACTTCTTTATCACATTTATTTTATTTCTGAATCTTTTTCCTCCTCCCATTGTCCATCTTACAGGAGTTAAAAGAAGAAAAAAAATTCTACTCACAAATGACTCTTGATTCAGGCTCATGTCCCAGGTATCAATAGCACAAATCATGTAAATTTGATTAAATAAGTAAATAAGCTGCTTTTCTGAATCACAAAATAATAAATAGCCTGAGCCAAATTCTGTGGTCAGCGAGCTCCCTTATTGGCATGCTACTCTTACATTACTAGTTCAGCTCCATAAAATAGAAACAGTGATTAGCTAAGAAGAATGATCCTGCTTTGGGAAAATCGCTGTATAAAGCATCAACATTTAGTTTACCTGAATACAAGGTGAGGGACGGCCATGCTGCATCTTTATGTACAGCTGTTCAACAGACCACTCAAAGAAAGGAGAGTATGAATGTTTTTGTGGTGACAACACACATATCACAATGACTTGTTGAGGGTCTCTTGGGGCAGTGATAAACTTTTCAAATTCCAAGTCCGTAATTAATGGGATTTTTACTACACATTTACAACCTAAACCATTATTAGTTTTGGTCAAAATTTTGCGCAGCACAATTGGACAGTCCATAGGAAAAATTGCCCACGGCTCAAGGGTAGGGCTTACATCTGGGATCTCTTCTTTGGCTCTGTGTGAAGCAGGTGAAGAGGTTAGAAAGAAAAGAATGAGAAAAAAGAAATGGAAAATTAAACAGGTAATATTTGAAACACAAGACCTGGAAAGCATTCATGTTAGTGCTGTGTACATTTTTCAATACACTTTGAATTCTCTATTCAAAGTATTAATCTGTATTAGAGGTACATTTGTAACACAATAAATGAAAAGCAGATGGTATCTAGACTCTACTCAAATATTACCTGGACCCTAATTTTTTAACGTAACTTCAAATCAGCCCCCCTTCCCTGCCCCATACTGGCATTAAGACATCTACCATTCTTGTTACCTCTTCTGGTATTTTCTTTACAATGATTATCTGGCTAGTTAAGTGGGATTGTGCAATACTACATAGTCAAGTGGGAATTATAACAAAAGAAAGGGACACTGAAGCTTATGTAGAGAAGATACTGTAGAACCGGTGCATTTGGTCTAACTTAATAATTAAGAAAAAAATTAGGGAAAGAATCAGAGGAAAGAATCCTGCCATTTCACAAAATGCCTGTAAAAGGCTAGCTTTGCTACAATGATTGTTTTGGTTTATAGGCAGTTCTTGACTTATGGCTATTCAAAATTATAACAGACTTCTCCAGGAATACTTACTGTATAACCAGAGGTGGTATTTAGCCAGTTCTGACAGTTTTGGGAGAACCGGTAGCGACAATTTTGATTGGTTCAGAGAACCAGCAAATACCACCTCTGATTGGCTGACCGCATAGCCATGCCCACCAAGCCACACCCACAGAACAGGTAGTAAAAAAATTGAATCCCACCAATGTGTATTACTCAGATTTGAGTTCTGATGGCCAGACCCCACCCTGCCCCATGGTCACATGATTGCATTTTGGGTGCTCGGCAATTTACAATGTTTTTTTGGTCAGAAACCAGAGTTTACTTTCAGTTTCCTGGAAAAAACGCCCATTGGAAACAATGGATTCCTTAAGAATAAATTCACTTAATGACTGCTACAAAATAAGGCATAAAATTGGCCATGGCCATGTGGTGACTTCCTTAATGACTGGCATGACTTTTGACCATAATTCCAGGCTCAATTATGGTAGTAAGTTGAGAACTACCTGTATTATTTATAACGGAGGGTTACCTTTGAAAATAGACCAAAAAAATATAAGTGGGTCCAGACTCAGTCAATCAAATTTCTTTTCTACTGGAATCAAATTTCAGGTTATTAAATAGCTAGGACTACTAAATACAATATGAGCATATGCAGCCCATATTTTCCATATGATCTTGCTGACAAACTGTTTCCATTCTAAATTAAAAATGCTGGTATTAATGTTTCAAGCCCTAAATGGTTGGGCTTGTATCCTTTGAAATAATTCTTCCTTCTACAATAACTTTGGATATTTTACCTTGATGCCCATATTGAATGAGTGCAGCCATGTCTGACAGACAAGGCCTTATCTGTCTTTGAAATATTCTGCCCAGAGAACAATATCAGACAAAGCTTTCCCTTTCCCTGATATTTTTTAATAAGCTATTTTAGAGGTTTTTAAAAATGGCTTTACTTTTATCAGTGCTTGTGTTGCTCATATTTTATATACTAGCCTTATTACTTTTTGAAATCTAATATAGACCCCCAAGCAGTTATAAAATGATTGGATATAAAAATGGTTCTACCACTCACTAATCCAAGTCAAATTTTATAGTGATAATTATCAGAGATAGGTAATGGATAGGTCATATTATGTTTAAGTTTTCACTATGGGTTTATTTTTATAGTATTAAATTATTTTAACCATCCAGGGGATATTTATTATAAAGCATAGCATAAAACATATTGCCCTTCAATCATACCACCCAAGTAATTACAAAAATAGTCATAGCTAAAAAAACAAATCTGATGCGTTTACTGAGAGAACATATGCAAATAAACTAAAAGATACTACATTAAAGCAGTACCTTAAAACTGTCAGGCAGCTTTTAGGCTAACAAAAGGGCAATAAAAGTTATATGAGGCATTTTTAGGGCGAAAATGCCCTATAATTAAGATGCTATTAGTGAAAAGGTTCACTGAAACCCAGAAGACAACAGCAACCACAACAGATTCACTCTTATTCACTCTTATCTTAAGCCACATCTCTGCCTATTACTTATTCCAGTCATTTAATTTTTTTTTTCAAAAAACTCCCCCCCCCCCAAGAGTTATAGTCTCTTAGGAGTAATTTATTTGGGACTACTTGCCAATGAAAAATGACTCCAGAGCCAAACTGAATGGGGCCACTTTTTATTTTTCTGGACACTCTCTTTTCTGTCTTTCCATTTTTAACTCAAAGTGAGAAGCTGCCAGAGAAAAGGCAGATGAATCTAAATTAATTAAGAGCTGTGATGGTGCAGTGGTTAGAGTGCAGTACTGCAGGCTGCTACTGCTGCCTGCCGGCTGCCTGCAATTTGCCATTTCCAGTTTCACCAGGCTCAAGTTTAACTCAACCTTCCATTCTTGCAAGGTGGGTAAAATGAGGACCCAGACTGTTGGGGGCAATATGCTGACTCTGTAAACTGTTTAGAGAGGGCTGTAAAGCACTGTGAAGCAGTATATAAGTCTAAGTGCTATTGCTATTGCTATTAATGCCTTGCAGTAAAGGGTCGTAAGTCTAAGCTGTGTGTTTCTGAAATAGTTCGTAAAATTCTACACTAGTGTTTGTAATTTCTTTTGCTTTTCACTGATCTGATCTACCTAATTTGGAGTTCTTATCATCTTTTGAATTTGTCTGTTTATACATCACAAGCTTAAGAACTGTCCAAGATATGTTGCTGCTCTCAATTGTTGCTTCAAAAAGATATTACTTTTCCATAATATATACAATCAGATCAGAATTGGAAGTCTTCTTCAATGTCCAGTGTATAGATAACATTTTCCACTACACTACATGGCAGCAGGCTGGCTTAGAGGACACCATGAAGGTGATATAGAAATGACACACATGTCATTCAACATTTCACCATCATTTTGCAATTCAGTAGCACTAATATTAATATGTATAACTTGAGTAAAGCAAAATATATATGGCTTGATCTGTCTATATCTATATGCCAGCTTGCTCAGAATGTTTTCCAAGTAGTGTCACTTAGGAAATGTGGAAATAAATGAAAAGGAGGATCAACAGGATGGATGGACCCAATTACCCTGAAAATGGGTACACTATTGGTCTGAAAGATCAGGTAGGTGACATATCTTCTTGAAGAAAATCTATCTATGTGGCTTCTAAAATTCAACACCAACTTAATGGCACATAATCAGTGCAAGTTAGGTGCCAAAATAAATAAAGCGGCAAGCCATAGGCCCAAAGTAAGCAAGCACGGTCACCATTGGTATGTCTTCGGAGGAGCATAAAAAGCACCAGAAGTCCAGAAGACACCTCTGAGACATCTTTAGTAACATCTGCAGGATCCAGCACTTTTGTCAATGTGACAAAAGCAGCATCGCACCATTGCTGTACAAACCTGGCCCCCTTTGTACAAGCTTGCCACATCAAGACACAGGTACAAAAGGGATGAACATCATGATGCTTCTTACACCATTTTGACCCTCTTCACCCTCTCACTTAGCCTTTTGTGACTGACTTCAGTGTTTCTATTTCACAAGGAGCATATTGTTATCCCACCTATTTAATCTTGTTTTTCAGATAATTCCCTCCTCCAAAAGATTCTCCCACTTACCCTGAGGGAGGTCTAAGTTTTCTCTTAAGTGGGTGATAACTGGGTAAGCTCATTGGCCTGACAGCTCGTTTCTCTTTAGGTTTGGAAGTCATAGCTTCTTCTCTTAGCTTTCGATCCCAGATCTGTAGTGGCGATTCTGTTTGACACTTCACAGGTTTTGTATGAAACTCAGGCGGATAGTCTATGCAGCATATTCCTGCCAATCAACAGATTATTGGGCAGATTATCAAGATTATCAAGATTAATTGGGGCGTATTAATGTAATCTAATTTTAATTGTTATTTATTGTTATGGTTTTTATTCTCGCCCTGTAAACCACCCTGAGTCTCAGGAGAAGGTGCGGTATATAAATTTAAGTATAATATAAATAAATAAATAAATAAATAAATAATCAAAGAGTGAGGGATTGCCTAGATTAGAAGGAAGTGCAGCAGACGAAATGCTTTTGAGCTGCAAAAGATGGAGAACAATACTTTTTAACATGGAACAGGAAAACACACTGGAAGGAGCTGAGGATGATGTCATCCTCCAAAAATGATTGGAGGGCATTTCTATTCATGATGGGACAATATAATGGTGCAGATAAGCCTCTAAGCAACCTAATCTAATCAAGTTAGTAAACTCATTCTGACAAATTCTAAAGGAAGTTTGGTGATGCAGACCTTTTTCTCTCAGAAAAACCACTATTGTAGATCCCAGAAATTTCCTCCCTTTCTCACAGGTAGGATTGAATTCCACTCCTTTTTCTTCTAAGTATTTGGGTTGAGTTCTCTTTGCTACACGTCTTTTAACTTCAGATCCCATGCTTCCAATTGTTCTGATACTGACAAGGACAATTTCAGTTCCTTGACTTCAAAACTTTTTTTCCCACAATGATCAATCTGTACTGGTCTCAGGTATTCTCTGTTACCCTCTTTAATTCAGTTTGCCCTCTGAATCAGGTTGACTGGTATAATAATGCTGTTTATTATTCCTTGTATTTGACTATTATATCTATAGCAAATAATTAAGGTTCATATAACCCTAATTTTCTTGGACATTTTGAAAAACTGAAAAGGGTTGTGCTTGCATGATCACCTAGAACAGATAATTTAGAGATGTAGTATGGTTGTCTGAGCTGTAAATTTGAGAGAAAATAAAGTGAATTTTACCAAGCTATTATTTGTATTAAATATTTATTTGAGAGCAATTTACAGTATGATTTGCAAAGTTGAGCAACACGTGATCAAACAGCATTTGTAGTTTGCTTGTCCTAAAGAGAAGGCTTGGTCCTTGTCCAATCTTTTTGAAATACCCTGAAATATACCCAGAAACATTTATTTTTTATTTATTTATGAAATGAAATTATCAAGGAAAGTTTGTTCTATTGAAGTAATATGACCTTTACTATTCTATTTGTTCTATTGAAGTAGATTTTTTTGGCATTTGAGAGCCAGTGTGGTGGTGTAACTAAGGTGCTAGAGTAGAAGTAGAGAGACCCAGGTTCTAACTCTCCTTCAGGCATGGAAACCAAGGGGGTCATTTTAGTCCAGTAATTCCTTCTTGGTCCTAATCAACATCAGGCTTATGTGAGAAATGACTGATGCGTTGATAGCTTCATTATGTGACTTAAGTCACATGTGACTTACACTATGTGACTTACACTATGAAAAATAAGCAACCAATCAGACAACACTAAGAAAAAAATACTAACAATGCTATTTTTTAATGAAATCTTTAAATTCCGTTATTGCAAACCAGTCAAGATATACAGAAATAAAGGATGGCTCCTGGTGTATTTATAATGTTTATATAGTTTTTCCGGTTTAGATTAGTTTTTAGAATTAAATCATCCTTGGAGCTACACAGACATTTATGTTGGCTTTGACTCTCCTCTTCTATTAAGATTTGCTGTAGCAAATGGAATGTTGCTTGTCTGTTTTCATTATTAAAGGCACTGTCCAGATGCCATCTCACCTTGGATATGCTAATTGAACTAAATGCTCTGTCTGTCTATTTCCTTGTCTCTTTATCTATTGGGATTTGATCTTCTAGGGCAAAAATGAAGACTTCAAACCTAAGCTGTTCCTTGTGCTTGATTTATTATTTATTTGTTTATTTAATTATCTATCTACACTTGGAAAATGTTTACATTTCTCTTGTTGGCAAGGTGAAGAGTAAAAAAGTAAAAATAATTGAAGTGATTCAGTTACCTTGGACAAGTTTGTTTATTTTAGGCATTTTCTGTAGTCCCAGTAAACAGTAGTGAAGGCAGTAGCTAAACAACAAACTATCAGGCAAATATTTTTTGGTCCAACTCATTATGTCTTGCTGTGTTTTTCATGTTTCTTCTTTGGAGTGTCTTATCTGTCTCATTGACTGATAGTTTTCTTCTGTGCTTTGTTTCTTGTTAGATCTGAATTATTGTACCCATCACAAACCTTGCAAAAACGGAGCCACCTGCATGAACACTGGTCAAGGAAGCTACACCTGCTCTTGCAAAGAGGGGTTCACTGGAAAGGACTGCGAAAGGAATATTAGTGAATGTGATAGCAGCCCCTGCAAAAATGGGGGTAGTTGCACAGTAAGGACAAATTATATGCTAATAGTTAATTTATGAAAGTAAAAATGGCATTATTATTATTATTTTATCCAGTTCCTTTTTCAAGGATAGCAGGATTGCACACATGATGTTATATTAATATATATTGATAGCAATATACTGTCAAATTGGGGGTCCTCCTGGATGTGGCACTCACGTTGGAAGATCACATGGGGGCCGTTGCCAGGGGGGCCTTCGCACAGGTTCGCCTGGTACGTCAGTTGTGCCCTTATATGGACCAGGATGCCCTACGAACAGTCAGTCATGCGTTGGTGACCTCCCGGCTCGATTACTGCAATGCACTGTACATGGGGCTTCCCTTGGGTACCACTCGGAGGCTTCAACTGGTGCAGAATGCGGCCGTGCGAGCAGTGATGGGAGTCCCCCATACTCCCATGTAACGCCTCTGCTCCGCGAGCTGCATTGGCTTCCAGTTGCCCTCCGGGTGAGATTCAAGGTGCTGGTGTTAACCTTTAAAGCCCTGGATGGCTTGGGTCCGGCCTATCTAAGGGAACATCTGGTGCCGACCTCCCACCGCCCGGTCCACGCCCACAGGGAGGGCCTCCTCAGGGAACCGACGTCCAGAGAGTATTGTCGGGCTGGGCCCAGGGGTAGGGCCTTTTCTGTGGGTGTGCCCACCTGGTGGAACCAACTGTCCCCGAGCCTCCGCACTGCTCCTGACCTCCATACCTTCTGCAGGAAATTGAAGACCCACCTGTTTGAGGTGGCCAGTTTGGCTTAAGAAGTTTTTAAATTGCTAAATTTTAAATTTTATATTTTATTTTATTAGTTTTAATTCAGGGTTTATTTAATATGTTTTTAATTGTATATTGTATTTTTTAATTTGCGCCCTGTGAACCGCCCTGAGTCCCAGGAGAAGCGTGGTATACAAATATGACAAATAAATAAATAAATAAATAAATAAATAAATAAATAAATAAATAAATTGGCATATCCCTCAGAGCCACTGTGCTTGCCGTCAAGCCTACCCAATCCACTCATACAACCCCATTAATATCTTCATCTTCTGGCTGCCAAAGATCTTCCAAGGCTGTATGGAATAATCTCCATTTTGCAGAATTGGGCAGTGGCAGAACACAGTTGTCACTTTCGCTAATGCTTTCCATATTTTTTTCATTTCTTCACTGTTTTGTTTTGCAACAAGAGGAAAAAAATACAAATTGCCATTGTGCAGATAGTTTCAAGATGACTTCTGGAGAGAGGAAAATCCCAGAAGCCAGGAGATAGGATGAAATAGGAGTCTCTCCAACAGCCATTGTTTACCCCAAAGCTTCATGCCAGAGACTTAGTGATGTGAACCATCTTGGAGTTTCTTCCTAATTATTGGGGAAGGGAAATGGCAAATAAATACTATGGCCTGCAAAAAGTATTGCAAATATAAATGGTGCAAAAATGGAGGCATTCTTGCTATGTTGCAGAAAGCCTTGGGAGCTGTACACACAAACCACAGTTCCTATTACAACTATTTTCCTGGCACTCGGGAAGGTGCTACTACTGTATGTATAACAATAACTCTCTTTGTGTACCTCCTTCAGTCTACATGGGACCTTTCATATTTTATGTCAGTCATTTTTAGTCCAATTTTATTTCACTAGTTTGAAAACATGCATTTTTTAAAAATCAACAATTCCTGCATATACTGTGATTCTGTTGTGCAGCTTAGTAATAATTGAGGGAATAGTGACATCCCAACATCTGAAGGATGTTATCGCCAATAATTCGTATTTGAAAAGACAATAGAGGTTATTCTGAGTATCCAATTTACTATTCTTACAGCAGTATTCATTTAGAATATTTTATATTAGCTAAATATATAGTCCACAGCAATGGTCAAGAGTGTAAACTGAGCATAAAAACATTTCTTTCCTGCAGTTCATATTGATAGGAATTTAGTGTTAAGTACTTTCATGTAACAATTTTTCTGATTTACAGAACCTTAGAATTTTTACCTTTACATTCATAGCAGAAGATTTGCACACAATATAACGGACCCTTCATCGAATCCAAATCAAATCTTAATATGAATAAAACACAATGAATTATTTTAATAGGATTAAATGTGAATCAGTGGGGTCACTAATAATTGGTTTCTAGATCTCCATAAGTATATCATTATTAGACAATTATTTGTATATTATTTTAAACTGTTATGTGTGCCCATGCAACCTACTTAACTGACTTAAATGCAAAAATAGCTGTAGTCTGAAAACAACTGCTGTTTCATGGAAATAAAATGGATATATATTGTTTGCTTACTCCTATAGGATTTAGGAAATGAATACAAATGTACATGTCTCCCAGGATATGATGGCATTAACTGTGAGCATACTACCTTGACTTGTCTTGAGTCTCCGTGTTTTAATGGTGGAACATGCCTGGAAAAAGAAAAAGGAACTAGCTATGCTTGTCTTTGCCCCATGGGATTTACTGGATCCAACTGTGAGAAAAAAGTGGACAGGTGCACCAACAATCCCTGCGCTAATGGTAAGCCATAAGAGGACTCATGAGGATGGTCATGAAAGAAACTTTAGTTTGCTTCTAGTTTCATTTATAGCACACCAGTTTTTTAAAATAAGCATGTCCTTAAATGAAACAGTATGTTCATTCCTAATTCTACCCTCACTGAAGAACCTCAAGGAAAGATGTTTAGAATAAAATATCCCTCAACTTTGTATTCTATCATAGATCTGCCGCTTATCCTATTTTCCCCTAAACTAAGTTTAACTCTACAAAAAGTCCTTAGGGCTTAGGCAATATTTTCATCTCGTGAGAGCCTTTGTTCACTTTATTGTGTAGAATAAGAAGCCGGTTCAGTAACAGATTAGTGAAACCAAGAAATTAAGATACACAGGACATGCAGAAGCATCATATAAGCAAATCTGTAGGACCAAATTATATGTGGACTCATCTTTTCAAGATTTTGTTTAAAAGTGCAAAGAAGAGAGAAGATTTAAGACCATGCAACAGGAAGGGGATTCTGGTTCCTTTTAAATAGTTATTTCCAAAGTTGAATATTCTAGCTTGTGTTGATTTGTAGCTGGACATTCCTACTCTTTGCACTATTGTAATCATTGCAATGCTTTGTGAGCACTAAAAAGGCTTTTTTCCCTTCTGTAGGTGGGCAGTGTTTTGTAATGGGCCAACAGCATGTATGTCGCTGCCGTCCAGGCTTCTCTGGTCAGACGTGTGAGATATACATCAGCAGATGTTCAAGAAATCCCTGTTCCAATGGAGGATCATGTCAAGATCTTGATGCTAATCACGATTACAAATGTACTTGCTTGCCAGGCTTCACTGGCAGAAATTGTGAAATTAGAACTAGAGATGGTTGTTTTTCTGGACCATGCCACAATGGGGGGACATGCTACATTGGGCTTTACATTGAAAGCTTTGCTTGCCACTGTCCCACTGGCTTCTGGGGCATCCACTGTGAATTTGCAGTGAATCCTGTGACAAGCATCATTCCACCACTTCCTAAGCCAGTTCCCTGGGTGGCTATATCCATGGGAGTTGGGTTAGTAGCTCTTCTCATTCTGTGCTGCATGATAGCCATTGTTATCCGACAGATGCAGAGACACCCAGAGCAAAATTCAGAAACTATGAACAATGTGTCTGACTTCCAGAAGGAAAATCTTATCCCAGCTTCTCAACTTAAAAACACCAATAAAAATAAAGACCTTGAAATTGATTGCGTACTGGAAAAATCAAACTACAAACTTAAAAACCATACATTGGATTATAACCTAGTGAAGGAACTGACAAATAGAGGAGCTCAGGAAGATAAATACCTTAAAAGTGAAAAGTGTATAGGAGAGAAAGCACCCTTCTGGCTATGCAGGTATGAACATTTCCTTTAGAAAATGAATTTATTTGCGCTGTTAAAACTATGAAGAATAAAAATTGTATTTTAGTGTAAAAGTCTCAGAAAGCAGCAAATGAGTCTGAAAATATTGATGAAAATGTTTGTCTTTGATATTTTTAATTTTTGTATGCTAATTAGTATACTAATTCTTCATTAATGCAAAACTAATTGGCCATGTTTTTTAAAATATTATTTATTTTTCTAATTAGAACAAGAAATAATCCTAACATGAGAAAATATTCTATATACGCTTGAATCCTATCTATTGGTTTTTAAATACCATTTTATTGGTATTTCTTTTTCTATATCTTCCTCCCATCTTTGTTTAAGCTAGCATAATGGCATTACTATACTGTAGCCCATCTTAGGTTGGAAACAATACTGCTGTGAATAGGAATTCACTACTTCCCTGGATCATAGCAGAACTAGAATAAAAACAAGGATTGATGTGTTCATTTCACAAAAACCCCTCCCCTCCCTGTCCTTCATTGCAGAAAAGTGGCTCAACTTGATTTTATGATTGCCATGGTCCTTCAGTAAAGCATTTGTCATTAAATGGTCATTAAGCAAATCCAGTATATCCACTGGGTATGTTTTTGCTATTTTCTGCTGAAAAATTACAAAAAAAAGTTGCATATCAAAGTCGGTAGGATCTTGCAATTGGTCATAAATGTGACCTGAGTGCCAAGCGCCCAAAATATGAGTACAGTGATCACAGGGTTATGCACAGCAATTGTAACTTTGAAGGTGGGGTGTAAGTAGGTTTTTTGAAGTCAATTATAACTTCAAACAGTCATTAAGCCAACTACCATAAGTCAAGGACTACCTGTAAACCAAGTACTGAAAACAAATTTGGTGAAATTGTATCCTCTTTTTAACACTGCAAGGGAGGTTAATCTATTTTCCAGAGTAATAATATGAACAATATGAACTGTTGTCTCTAGTTTTTCTTACTGTTGTGCTAGTCTCTCATCATTTTGATGATGTATAGGTTTAAATATACAGGGATGTGAAAGCTCAGTGGCTAAGACGCTGAGTTTGTCGATCAGAAAGGTCGGGAGGTCAGC
>JANHFQ010007529.1:271078-282433 GCA_032468035.1 Aparallactus werneri | reverse complement strand
GTGGGGGCAATATGCTAATTCTGTAAAAAAAAGTGCTATTGCTAATTGTTAAAATTGTTCTGTAAAACTGTAAACTGCAAACTGTACATTGTAACTTTAAAAATGTGCTACTGCTATCTGCTGTAATTTGTAATTGTAGTTGTAATTGTAATTGCTACGTGCTGTAAGCCGCCCAGAGTCCTTCTGGAGTTGGGTGGCATAGAGATGTAAACAATTAAATTAAATTAAATTATTTTGAGAGGGATGGGGAATTTCTAGTAAAGGAGATTGCTGAACTGTGTGTCCCAGTCAGCATAACTTCTTTTTCAGATTGGCCAAGTGTTGTTTTTCCTTGGTATCAGGAAGGTTCTAAGCCTGGATTTAAAAGACTCTTTCCAAATCAAATCTATTTTATGTTGGTACTCGTGTAAGATTTTTTAGCCATTAGGGTACACACTACACGTTTGAAGGGAATTTCCCATGTTTATTTCAAACAAACCCCTTTAATCGGATGCCTTCGTACTAAGTTCACCAGTAAACCCTAACGCACAACAGAACTTCAAACAATTCTGCTAAAATAACTTGGAACTTTTGTTTCAATAAGGCATTCCTGGCCCACCAAAAGAGGTTACTATTGAATACGTATCTAGTACAACTGCAGTGCTGAATTGGAAATCAGGAGCAGAAAACAACAGTCCTGTCCACACCTACACAGTTCAGACAGGGACCCCTTTTTCAGTTGGGTGGCAAGCTGTTTTAACAGGTACACATTTCTGAACTACATTCTATGCTGTTTTCAAAACCTCTCTCTCTCTAACCCTTTTTTTTTTTTTGGTTTTTCTTAAGTTCCTGAACTCATTAATGGAAAGACCCACACAGCTACTGTGGTTGATCTAAATCCCTGGGTTGAATATGAGTTTCGAGTTGTAGCTGCTAACAGTGTTGGAACTGGGGAACGAAGTACACCATCGGAGCTACTAAGAACTAAAGCAACTAGTAAGCTACTTAAAATATTACTGATGGGTTTAAGAGCTCTTAAAATATAATTTTGCTCATCATAATATTAAATCATAATGGTTTACCTTTCAGTAACCTTCAAAGCACAATAAAGGGTTTAGAGGGTTATTTGTATTTAATTATATTTCTCTGTTCTCATTTTCAGCTACATATTGGCATCTAATCTATTTCACTTCAATTTAAGG
Source organism: Aparallactus werneri (assembly GCA_032468035.1). Lineage (NCBI taxonomy): Eukaryota > Metazoa > Chordata > Lepidosauria > Squamata > Lamprophiidae > Aparallactus > Aparallactus werneri. The sequence goes on along the minus strand of JANHFQ010007529.1, from coordinate 281,252 downwards.
CTAATAATTGCAATATGAAACCTTCCATAATGGAAGGCAAATTCAGGAAGTGGAGAGGATATCCAGGGTGCCTCAATATTCTCTTTCTCTTTTGATCACTAACCACATACTGGAGAGGGTGATTAAAAAAAGAGCCTTCTGGTATCTTTATCTCTCTTCAATGAAACATTTTTAATTATGTATTTACCTGGCTTTAAGTCTTATTGACCTCCCTTAAACTTACTTTTGTACAGATGTATAGAATAGTAGGTAGGTTGGAAGGAAGGAAAGGAAAGAAGGAAAGGAATGTTGCGGTGATGCAGTGGTTAAATGCAGTACTGTAGATTACCTCTGCTGACTTGTTCAGCAGTTTGGGAGATCGAATCTCACCAGGCTCAAGGTTGACTTAGCCTTCCATCCTTCTGAGGTCGGTAAAATGAGGACCCAGATTGTTGGAGGTGATATACTGACTCTGTAAACCACTTAGAGAGTGCTGTAAAGCAGTATATAAGTCTTCTTCTTTTTCTTCTCCTCCTCCTCCTCCTCCTCCTCCTCATTATTATTATTATTATTATTATTATTATTATTTTGTCTGTGTCCTCAGGATCACCTGAATAATGCAATGGGGGTGGAGCCTTCTTGGAACTGCTGAAAGGACTATGTTGTGAAGCTGTGTTTTCTGTGGGATATTTTCTGCCCTGTGTCCCTTCACTGTGCAGGCTGTTGGGGATGAATCTGGTTTGTCTCCATCTCAAACTGAAGCACAAATGATTCCTGTACTCTGCAATTTTTCTGGAAATCCGTTCATACTCCCGCACCATTTATGGGTTTTTATTCCAAAGTGCATAGCTAAATGTCTGTGGAGATTCTTAGTCATCCAGATTGTTCCAAAGGTGCTTTTTCAAGAGGCAACTGGACCTTCTTGTTTTCCTTTGAAGACGTTTTGAATGCAAATGACCAGCTATCTGCAAGGAATATAAATCCTTTAATTTCCCACCATCCAGTCAGAGCTGAAGAAGCTTCTTCGATCAGAAGCCAAATGTCTTCAAAGAAAAACAAGAAAATCCAGTTGCTTCTTGGAAAAGCACCTTTGGAACAACCATGACAAGGATGACTGAGAATCTCCATAGACATCTACATAAAATACATTAAAAATAATAGATAAACGTAGGCAAGAGTTTACATTTTTATGAATTGTTAAAGTACATTTTTGTATTTCAACAAATCTGACAAATACAATAGTTGAGTTAACAAAGGAGTGGTGTAAAAATTTCTACCATAATTATTATATTTTAAATATGAGGCAGATAAAAATAATTGTTATCTCAATACAACGATTTTAACAAGTTTTAAGTCTACTTCAATGTAACACTATTTTCAAGTGTAAGCATATACAGATCTAAAAAATGTATTTTGATTTTAAAAAGGAACACCAATGTAAAAAGCTATAATAGCATCTGTCACTACAGCCAAACTAGTATTGGAAAACAACATAGTTCTGCAACTCGTCATTTTGCCTGGGTCTATTTAAAGAAGTTCCTGAAGCATAGTAGACAAAAGTATCCAGAGGTCTTTGCATTATTCAAGGAAGATGAGTGTAAGTATGATTTGCACATACATTCAAGTTTATGCAAATTGTGTATGTCTTAGAGCAGAATAGCAACTAGAATATAAGTATTTTCTACAATATATTTTCTAACCTTAAATAATAATAGCTATTTATATACTCTGAAGAAATATTGCTAGTTGGTACAATGTATCTTTTTACATTCTGGTTCGGGGAACAGTCTGTTTCCTGAGCCCATTTTTGCATGTAGTTAAGCAAACTCTAGTGAAAAATTAATAAAGTGATGAGTAGAGAGCAGGGCCAATGAGAAATTAATAACAACATGCCAAATCATATTGAGGCATCTTGAAAAAGATTTCCCATCTATATTTACATACATTTAATTCATAATACAGTTTTACTGCATTTGGGCATAGTGTGATAATTGTTACAGCCTATCATGTGTAAATGATGCTATAATAATTTGTCTAAACAGTTAAAATACTGAATTAACATCAAAAGCAATAATAACTTCTTGCTTAAGAAAGATAAAAATGTTTCAGTTTTAGAATTTGATAATTAGATTTGTTGTGACTATAGAAATTTTGGGTGTTTCTATTAGTATTTGATATTCTATATTGGATACTTTTAAGGTTTATATTTAAACTTAAAATAAGTTTATTTTGTTACATAATTTTAATGTTTCTTGGATTGTTTAGTATGTGTATTGTTTATATGTTGTTTTTGTTATAATTTAAAGTAAGAGATTATTTTATACTCTCCTCGCTTGATTGTTTGCTCGTAGGCATTTCATTACCCAACAATGTATCGTCTTCAGTGCGATAACACTAGTAATATCTGATGTTACATCTGAAACCTAATGCATTTAAGTCTGGCCAAATGAAAGTATCTCTGCTTTGAGTTCTTGAAGTAGAAAGGGCAGAAATAAATGGCAGCTTCTAGCCAAAGGTATTATATGTATTTCTAAGACATGTTGATTTCATTGGAAGTTGAGAGACGATTGCTTGCTCAACTCCTCCCCTTGGGTCAATATGACTGAAGTATCATTTTTCAAATATTTCATAATCTTAGAGCTTCTAGTTCTAATACAATTTTACTGCTTTATGACAATATATGAAAAGCAATGTTGTGTTTTTAATAAAAGTACATGTTTTTTATAAAATTGTTAGAGAAACTTGAAAATTTTAAGAAGTAAAATATGTCTTAACAAAATTTATTTGTTTATAGTGGCTACAAATGATTGAAGATGTGAGCTTCAGAAAACTAATAAATAATTCAGAGTGTCCAGAAAAACTTAAATACAACTTTAACAAAAATGGTGAGCTTAAGCATGTAGATACTAATGAGCCCTTTGTTTTTAATTATCAGAATTCATATAAAGATAATCACAAACGTTATCAAATTCTTGGACAGTTAGTAACTCAGTATGTGTATGAGCTCCTTGAAAAAGTTTGCAATCTGCAGAAGATTTACATCCCAACATGCATGGCTGACAGTAAAATTTGTAGTTTCTTTTTTATGAGTAAGAATGCATTGACAAAGACTTCAACTTTACTTGTCCTTCTTCAAGATCAGGGGACATTTCGTGCAGGCCAGTGGGCACAGAGGTCAATAATACATGAAGGGCTTCAACATGGATCTCAGATACCTTTCATTACAACGGCTCTAAAGTGCTCTTGGGGAGTGATTGTTTTAAATCCTAATGATAATTTTGTAGATTTGAAAATAGAACCAGAATGTTTAAGCCTTTTAGAGAATGATGCTATTTGTCCTCTAAATTTATCATGGGCAGTCCCAAAGAGAAGCAGCAGTAACCCCGAAGAACATACAACCTATGTTTGGGATCACTTCATTTCAAAGACTTCATCTAGAAATGTGGCCTTCATTGCCCATGGCTATGGGGGATTGACTTTTATCGACTTACTCATGCAAAGAACTTTGGATGTGATGAACAAAGTGTATGCTGTTGCACTTATTGACTCTAAGCATCATATGAAGCATCAGACACAAGGCAACTCTGAGGTACAAACATGGATATGGAAGCACTGTCAAGAATGGGTATCAAATAGTAAGCCTGTAGATAAGTCAGTAGACTACCTTGTGAAAATGGATTGTCCTATGGTCTCCACCGGATCTGAAAAGTACAGTATGGCTCCATCCTCTAGTCTGCAGTCCATCTTCAAGTATCTAAAGAATGCACTGAAAACTAGTACTAAAGAAAATTTCAGTCGATCACCTATTGCAACAAGGAGCAAAAATGCCATGAAAAAAAATTAAGAATATTATGTTTTTCAGTTTCTTCTGTCAGAAAAATATTGTATTTGATGCAAATACCTAGGCACACTCTTAAGATAAACTATTTTATTTAATACATTATTTCTTTTCTTCTTCTTTGGCTGAAGCTGATTTTGATTGAGCCAAAGGTGCAATTTTGATGGTCAGGCTTTATTTTAGTTGTTGAAAGGATACTTGTACGAATTGGTAATTTAGTGACAGGTTTTTTTTCCCAATGTCTTACAAATAAATTATTTGACAAAGCTTTTTAAAAACTGTCATTTAATCTGAACCATCAGTAAAACAGTGAAAATGTAAATAGGATAAACATATTAGAAATAGATTTTAAAACTTGTTTGAAATATTAGTCAGTTACTTCTACTTCACATTAGCATAATTCTGAATGTTTTAAACCTCAGAGTACATTTATAGTATATATTCAAATAAGTATAGAAATGTTAAACATTTCACAAAAATACTGTTTAAAATTGTATTTATTTGACTGTCACATGTTAGATTGATCTTATTTACTGTTAAGATTAAGACTATTTTTAAAAAGTTATAGTACTTTTAAAAATCCATTTTTTCTAGATTATTATCTACATTTTCAGTTCTATTTTACTTTAATACTGTTCTTTTTAAATGGTTCAGGTTGGATTTAAATTACAATTACAGTCATGAACCAACATTAAAATAAAATAACAGATTAAAATAAACATAGGTAAATCTCATATAAAAATTTCAACTTTCCAAAAAGTATGAAAATCCAGATGGAAAAGGTATAACAGACCAGTAAGGAAAAGCCAACCTGGCTTGTAAACCATCTTTCAGAGTTGTCAAATAATCTCTTTGCCCTGTTTTTCTGTTGCTTTGGAAATAATAAACAATTCCAGTTATACTAATTCCTTTATTCCTTCCAGTCCTTTCCACCTTGGTTGCTTAAGCACAGAACAGGCAAGACATGTAAGGAAATCCACAACAGGCTTTTTCTTCCACAACTTGTCCCCTTGTTGTGTAGCTGATGCTGCAGGTGTGGAACCTGTGCCATCGTATAGTCATCCATTCAAGACCATCTTCAGCAGCTTTAGGATATGACACAGTGGAAGAAAAAAATCATCTCAAGCTATAGAATTCTGAAGCTCATTTTCCACCAGGCAGATGAACAAGATCAATGAAGTTTGGTCCTGCCACCATTAGAAGGTTGGAAACCCGCTCTGTTTCCCATAAACTGTAGAAAAAAGAATGACTCTTGTGAATAGGCTTGTTTGAATACCTGAAGGCTGAGACAGGAGACAAGACAGGAGTTGTTCAGCTGTGCTTGACATAAAGGTTCCCTTGCAGGAAAGAGACTGAAGAGGGGGTTGGACTAGATGACCTACAAGGTCCCTTCCAACTCTGTCAATCTGTGAAATCTGTGAAAAGTGGCCTGTAACCACATGTGGTTACAACAGAAAACAAGGACTGTAGCTGGTGGAAGAAACAACCTTGTAGGAGAAACAAGTCAGTGGAAATCCATTTTTTCCTGCATCAAAACATGTTCCTTAGCAGAAATTTGTGAGGAGTCAAGGCCGACATAAGGCAGGGCAGACTCAAAGAGGGAAAGTAATTCACCTCCTTCCTCTCTCTCCATTTGCCACTTTTCTCTCTCCCTCTCTCCCCCCCCCTCTTTCTTTGCAATTGTTTCTCTCTTTTGCTTGCTTTTATTTTCTGCTCTGCAGGATACTAGAGAGCTTAGCTGCTGGCTTGCAGAGAACTTTGAAGTTACTAATTTCTTAAGAAAGAGAGAGAAGTTGGTGACAGGACCATAACGTTTAGTCATTTACTGAGGAATGAGGAATGCAAGAGGACAATTGGAAAGAGGACAGAAGCTGAAGGCATTTTCAACTTCATTACTTAAGTCAGTGTTTCTCAACCTCAGCTATTTTAAGATGGGTGGACCAATTTCCAGAAGCCCGTGCTGGCTGGAGAATTCTGGGAGTTGGGAGTCCACAGCTGTTCAGAAGCTGCTGGGGTTGAAAAACATTGACTTAAGGCAAGACATTAGATTGGGAAAAATAAGGAAGATCAAGGTGAAAAAAATCTCTTGCTTTCATACTAGGATAATTTCCTTCTTTGTTCAAACCTCCTATTCTCTCTGGTCTCATTTGCAAGAGAGGATCTAGAGCTGCAGTGGTGATGATTCTATCATTCTCACGTCTGAGATTCTCAGCCCCAAACCTCCTACAGCTGGTCAAAAGCTTGAAGGTAGCCAAGAATCCTCCAACATACTGTATGTTTCTAAAAAGTATTTTTTAAACATTATAGATGGGATGAAATGGCCAAGCATGTACCCGATCATATTAGTTATGTATCATTTTAATTGAATTAAACGTGAAATGAAATCCACATTTTATTTTGCTCTGATTCCATGCACTATTTTAGGAATGGAGTCCCAGACATGCCAGTCAAAGGTCAAGGGCAGCTCTTGAGTTGGAAAAATGTGTGAACTCTTCAGGTAAGACACAGGCTGACAAGAAGGCAGAACTTAATTAGATCAAGGAAGAGCCTGGAGGATCTAATGATTGAAAGTGGACTCAAAGATAGGTATACAAAGACGTGAACAAGTTGGAAAACATCATGCTTTGTGACTTTGGTGTGTGTGTTTGTGTGTATGGGGGAGGGAGGGATTGAAATTTGCTATTTGAGACAGTGTTGACCCCTGGGAACTGCCGGGATTACAATTTCCTTGGTAAAATTTTCAGAAGTGTTTGCCATTGCTTGCTTCTTAAGGCTGAGATAAAATGGCCCAAGGTACACCAACTGACCTTGTTTCTAAGGATGGACTAGAATTAACAATCTCACAGTTTCTAGTCTAGTGCATTGAGCACTACATCAAATTAATTCTCATTAATATGCTCGTTTTTAGTTAAATGACTAAACTGACAGCCTTGTTCTCGTTGAAGTGTAACTTTCTCCTTTTATTTATTGCATTTGTTTAACAGTAATAGATTCCTGGCAGTTTTTCTTCCTTGTTATTATAGTACTTTCAATTCTTTTGAAACTTTGAGTGAGGTTATTCAAAAATAGAATAGGTATCATAAGCCTATTAAGTTAAGCTTCAATTAAATAAAATGTAGAAAGTTATCGTTGTTGCCATGTAGAAACTCCAAACACATTTGAGAAGAATCTAGTGGCAAACTATTTCTTTTTTTGCCACCAAGAAAGCAATGTGGTCATGAAATCACCAAAAGTAGAACATAACTTGGGAGAGACTTTATTTTTGACATCATTATCTAGAGAAGTCTGAAATCACTAAAAAACTGGACCAAACACTTCTTCAGACATTTAAAAATAAGGAACAAGTGCCTGAAATTAAAGGATCCCAGACAGACAGGTCAAAAAATTTCTCAGCTCCACGCTGCTCCTCACACTCCATTTAGCCAAAAGAGGAAGGTTTCATGACATCATTCCAGAGTAACAGAAGGATCACTTGCCTCTATTGAAAAAGGCAGCATTCTAAAAACCTGTTCTGGGATAATAAATCATTAGTTTTAGCTCTTGTCAACAACCTAGGATAGAAGGCTACAAGTGAGGGTTCCTTAATCTTCTGGAAGGAAGTGAGCTCTGATTTCAACAGCACAATCCGATACTTGTCAGTGTAAACAGAGAGGAACAGGAAGGAAAGCTATTAGCATAGTTCAGCTAATGCCATCCAAAAACAGCTTGAAGCCTGGCTGGAAGAAGGAAAATACCAAAGGGTTAATCCCATTCCAGCCAGATCCTTCTCTAGTGTTAGACTTGAAACATGACAGACAGACCAGTTCCTACCTCAACTTTAAATGTATAGAGGCTTTCTTCTTCCCTTTGTCTCCAATAGCTGGTACTTGCAGGTATGCTACCTTTGAATGTAGAGGTTCTGTTTAATTTTCCTGGCTGATTGATGGAGGCAAGCCTAACTTTTATGACTTTTCTTAATTCCCTGTGAAAGACTTCTAATCTAGTGACATTGGCATGTTTTGCAACTGTGAACTATACACATTGCTTATGGGTTTCAAGGAGGAGCTTTCTTTGTTGTGTTGCCTTTCCCAAATTAGCAGATTAGATTATTTCTTACTTCTATGGTGAAACTCCTAGAATTGGTGCAGAATATGTATTAAAACAATATCCACCTACAATTCCAACATGATATTCCATGTTAGTGTGAAAATGAGCTTCTGTACCATATTCCTTCTGATTTTGGGCAATTCTATGGCAATCATATTATGTTTCTATAATGGATATAAAATGAATCCAGAAAACTGGACCATAAATTGACTTAAACTAATTTAAGTTTGACTTGTGTTAGGTTAAGCTTTGTATTGTTTAGCATGTGGTATAAATGCAGTTCTTGGGTCTGTGAGCTGCTCTAGTTAATATATTGCCATCGGGACATTCATGGAGAACTAATCAGGCCTTCCAGTGTCTTTGTTTAGAGAGGCATACAAATTATTAACAATATTAAATGTTTTTTATAAATGATGGATGGATGGATGGATAGATAGATAGATAGATAGATAGATAGATAGATAGATAGATAGATAGATAGATAGATAGATATTCATTCTTAAAGACAAAGCTTCTCTTGAATGGAACTTGGTGATTACAGGAATAAATTCATGTTGTTTTCATGGCAATAATATGGAAATGGTTGTCTTTCTTTTGGGATGCTTTTTTTACTCATGCTCTAAGCTAAGTTGTGGGTGGGATGTTCTTATAGTTTTCTCTTTAAGTGTTAAAAAATAGGGCTGTTTTTTTAGCTATAAATATGTGCTTAGAGGTGCTGTTAGGTTTTAGAGATTAGCTAGAAATAGCATTTTCAGTCAAACACAAAAGGTAGTGGAATCTGAGATAAAGTTTGGGCCCACAAATAATGTAGTTTATTTGCTTTGATTAAATGATATATGAACTTTGCTATTATAGCTTGTAAATCAAGATCTTTGGTTTAACATTATCTGTAAATTTAGTTGCTCTAGTTTAGTGAAGAGATCATTATTATAATATGGCTTCAAAAGAATATACTATGTTGAATAACAAAAAAATAAATATGAATCAATCATATGTAATTTTTTTTGTTTAATTTCAGATAACCGGATGATTCTGGGGGAAGAAAATTAATAGATGTTCAGTTTATCTCTTTTACTATTCCATTGAAAGCTCTCTAGGATTTTAGCCTGCATTTAAATGTTGGAATAAATTCCACTATTGTTTCATTTTGTTATGACACTGTACGAGGTACAAAGATAAGTAAAACTGCTGAGGAACAGACAAAAAGTCACTCCCTCAATCCTAAGAAGGAGGACTTTTCTCTTGTCAAGAAGGGGTTCATCTTTATAAGTCACCAGCAGTCAAGACAAACAAAATAAAAAAAAAACAAAATCCCCATAATAAAATGGAAAGGACCTAGATATAGAAGGATCTTTCACTTTCCCTCCCTTAGCTGTTAGCTGGGCTAGAAAAAAAATATAGGAGGCTCTTTTGCACAGACTGTTTGCAACTGTGTAGGAATAATCAATAAAAACTTTGGGACATGTCTTCTTCATCCAATATACTCTAGAGAAATTTGCAATTAGCTCATTCTTTCGTTACTCCTAAGAGTATGAGATTGTGCAAATCAGTTTTATTGTTATTTAATAATTTTGGACAATGACTTTTCTATTACTTCTAATGTAGCCAAAATTTGTGCAGCAGCACATCAAATGCAATAGAAATCTAATAGGTTTTCACTGAACTGGAATATTATACATTTACTGTATATTTTTATCTTAGAATATAATGCTATCACTAATTTCTTTAAAAAATAATAATTCATATTTTATTTGATATATTAGGGATTAGTTTTAGAACTAGGACCATGATATGTTTACTTATTTAAGCTAAGTTAATTTTAGTGCATTTTAAAGTATTAAAGTAGTACTGGATTAATTTTATTTTGTCTATCTATATAAACAGAGCGTGGTGTAAATTAGTTTGTTAGTTTGTTTGTTTGTATGTCCGGTATGGGCTCCTCCAGGGCTGAACCAATCTCCACACACAGGTAGATTGGCCTCCCAAGACAAACTCCGGGGGGGTCAGAAATTTTTTATGAACCTCTGTGGCCCCTAACATTTCCCTTGAACAGCCCACTCCCCTGAACCCTGCAGAGCAAGCCAGGAAAATTAATACTGGCCTCCAACAAGGGGCGCTAGAGAGCAGCAAATCATTGGTTACGAGGCTAGGAAGAGAGAGGCAGGCAGCCACTACTACGATCCCCACAATCCACCTGGGCAAGATGGCCACAATGCTTTCCCAACTGCTCTGATGTTCAGAGCATGTGCAGAACAGAGCAGGCATTTTTCA
>JANHFQ010007529.1:140129-153312 GCA_032468035.1 Aparallactus werneri | reverse complement strand
TAAGCGGTTTACAGAATCAGCATATATTGCCCCCAGCATTTTGGGTTCTCATTTTACCCACCTAGAAAGGATGGAAGTCTGAGTCAAACTTGAGCCTGATGAGACTCGAACTGCAGCTAATTGCAGGCAGCTGTACTCTAAGTACAGTGCTCTACTCACCACACCATCATGGCTCTTGCTTTATAGGTAGATTAAAAGTGTCTTCTTTTATAGGTAGATTAAAAGATATTATGGAAGAGGAACAACTTTTCCTGAACAAGACTGAGACAGATCTAAAATTGGATTTAAAAATGATAGGCTACAAGAATGATATAGAAAAAGATGCTAAATTGGATGTACAAATAAAGCTGGCTGTTTTAATAATTAAAAGGAATATGTAAATAGCAAACCAAAAGAATAACCTGGATAATTTTCTACATTGGGTTTACAAAAGGGACTTGTTAAACTCTTGAAGGATTTTGTGAGAAGGGTCAAAGAAAAAAATGAAAATAAATAAACTTCTGGGACATTATTTGAGGGGATTAAAGATTGCTAAAAGTAAAAGGAAGGAATATAAAGTTGGTTTATTTGATCAAGGTTAAAATACATGTTATCTCTCTTATCTCCTTTAATGGACTTTTGCTGACTAGGACTGAACAAGGTTTTAAGGATATTTTATAGCTAACAGAAAAGATATGGGAAGAAGAGATTATTTGCTATATTTTAAAAGTTGATAAATTACTAAAATTGTTTATATTTGTTGTAATAAAGGGAAAGTAATTTGTTTATATGGTTTTTTTTCTTCTTGTTTACTGTGTTCTTATTTTTTCTTGTATTAGTTTTTATCTTTTTAATTATAATGTTTAACAAGTTTGCTATTAAAAAAAATTACAATAAAGAGATTTAGTGACCATAGATAGCTACAGAAGGCCAAGGATTACTGAAAGGAAAAAACTAAAACAAAACAAAGGGAAAATGTGAGAGAAAAAGCTATCCTGCATAATCTCATCCCATTGATGGCATACTGGAGAAAGGCATACCCAAGTAATCTTCATAATGCTCCATAATTTCAGGTACATGGGTGCAGTTTTGTCACTTTTCTAACTATGGTGCCTATTTGGGCAGTCAAAATTGCAAGAAACAGAACCAGGAGATGCCCTTAAATAGGTGTCCTATTCATATCAACATAACTTGTAGAGGGGGGCTGTCCCACCAGATTATACCCTAGAGATTAGATTTGCTGTTTGCCTTCTGCTATTCACAAAATTTAAAGTTGGCCTTCAGAAGCAACTATTTCACCATTGCCTCATAGGAAAGTCAACATCAAGTTCAGAGAAAAAGACGAGCAAGAACTCAAAACAAACACCCATCACCGTCTTGGTCCTTCCTTACAACAAGTTCCCATCCATGAAATAAGTGGCATCAGATGCCTCTGGGGTTATGAAATAGAAAGGAAGCCACTCATTCATACCTCAAGACAAGCAAGAACTCTCAGCAAATTCTCAGCATCTTTTCAGAATCAAAGTCTAAGACTGAACCCTAATAAGGTAGAATTTGATTAGAAAGAATGGGGAATAGATTTAAAAGTTACGTAACAAATGGAAAAGCAGAAGGAACTTGCTGGAAGTATTATGACAGCAATGGGAGGAATCAAACAAACAATCCATCCTGTAGCTGCATGATGTAGAATAGGGGGAAGAGCACCCCTGGAATTCAGTGGGATTGCAGCATAGCTGCCAACAAGAAGATCGATATAGGTCGATTTACTTTTTATTTAGTATGTTCCTGCTCTGCCTTTTTTCCATTATGGAACTCAACACAACTCATCTGGAGTTCTCACTTAGTTTCACATCCTGACTTTGAGTAATTAGAAAGGTAGGCAGGGAACAAATCCAAGATTAAGTGTCAAGATACAGACCAAAATTGTATATGAGATCGAAAGAAGGTACAGTCTGCATTAAAAAATATAGGAAGGCTCACAAAAACCAGACAAACTAGGAAAAGGGGAAGGAGGCAATGAAAAGTGAGGGGGGGGGGGAAACACAAAGCCCCGATGGCATGCAGGGAAAGTACACGAACAGCAGATGGAAAGGGCAATAAATACAGTAGGGAATGTAGAAGCACAGTTCCTACCATCAGTATGGCAAGTAATGGGGAAAGTGGCCAGAAAACAGATTATACATCTCACTGATATTTTAGTTATGTTTTCCATTAAAAATAACTATATCTTTAATGACATTGGTTCCTTTGTTGGGTGCTTCATCTCATACCAATTACCCCCTTCCTACTTTATTTCCAACCTTTCCAATCCTGGATGCTATCAAATTATTGAGCTTTTTTAGAATAGGACATAATTTAATACAGAAAATTGGATTAGGAGAGAGGTACACAGGTCCTAGGATTAGAAAGGTAAATAGAAAGGGAAAGGGAGGTTATGGATCAGGAAAGCAATTAACAGGGAACAACCCACAATCTAATGGGTAGAAGATATGCAATCATAAATTGGGGAGAGAGGGGAAAAACACAATATTAATTTAGATTAGGCAGCAACAAGATCAAAAGGGGGGCTGTAACATCACAGGCCGTTTTGGGGGAAAAGGGGGTGGAAGGTAAGAGCATCAACCTGATATAAAATGGAAAGCAAAGTTGAAGGGGTAACATGAAATTGAGGAAGGGGCGGAAACTGTTTTAGCTAGGGGGGACGTTACAAGGGATAGTCAACATAAATATTAGATGAGGGCTTCAGCCTTCTAGCTTTTGGGGAGGGAGAAACGACGGGGGGAGGGCAGCTGATCCTAAAAGAAAGAAATCCAGGGACTAGAATACTGGGGTTCAATATTATAGATGAGGTAGGGAGGCGGAATGGTACAAATAACTACGAGGAAGCGCTTGCTTCTAACAATCGCGCATCATCCCCCTCCCGCCTTTCCCTCCGGAGACTCGAGGCGCTGGGCCGAGGCTACGGGGCGCAGAGTTTGCTACCTGGCGATGTCCCCCCCCCACCCGGCTGGGGAGAGTCATGTCATATGGGTGGACCGTCCCTTTCCCGGGAGAGCAACGGCATCATCCTCGGCAGCAGCCCAAGCGAGGACATTCTCGGGGAGGCAGCACCACTCTGACCCCTCAAAAACTCCCCTACTCCGTAACAAAACCCCCTCCCCGTTCGCCCGGCTGATCCTGATTAGGAGATGGGGGTTGGACTTACATCACTTCCCAGTTTGCTTGACAAAGAAAATCCATCGTTAGCAGCTGTAGACCATGGAAGTGGCTGTTTTGGGGAGGTGCTTGCAGGAGATGGGTGCGCGGAAAGCGCGGGGGGGGGAGCTTCTCCGGTGCTTTTCTTCCTCTTTTGCTGTTGCTTCCTCGGGCTCTTTTCCCTCCTCGATTTCCAGCGGCCCTCTCCTTTTCCCCTCCCCCAGTCTCACACCACAAAATGTGCCGCCGTCAGACTGGCAACACCATAATGCATCCCACGTGGTGGCTTCACCTTTTGTGGCCTAAGGCAGCTTTGCCACACCTCCCCGTGGCCAAAAATTAAGGGGAAAGGGCGATTTCGCTACTGCCAGAGGGGGAAAAATGATTTAAAATGGTCCCCTTCCGCCTCCGCCTTCCTTCGGTAGCCTGGAATAGCCTCTGTACTCGCTCGCTCTTCCAGCTCCTGTTTCCTGCTCCTGATAACATACACACGCGCGCGCGTACACAGAAACACGCGCACACACACACGCAGGAAACAGTCACAGAGCAAGAAGTACCTACATTTTTTTTAAAGAGAACCTTCAAAAACAGTACTTTTCGTTAAAATATAACAGATCATAGCATAAGCCACATAACAATAAGGAATCTTCCCAAAAATGTTGCCTCGAGAGTTTTGATCAGGGTAAAAATCCAAATACGATTTCTTTTCTTCAGATAGTTCTTAGGAACCACACAGATAAGCATGCTGATCTAGCTTCCGTGGATATTCAAGTCTTTTTTTCAAGCAAATGATTACTTTAGCAGGATTTATTACCTGCTAGCACTCGGATTTCAAGGGTTTTGTGAATCACAGTCCACTTTCTGATGCCTGCATAACTAGAGTAATGTTTTTACTTGAAGACTTCTTGTCCATACATTTACTTCCACTTTCTACTCACAAAGCTGGATATTGTTGGATATATATATATATATATATATATATTGTTATTGGAGAGGGGGATGCAGAAGCAATGAGTTGATTAGCATAATTTGAATTCGCAATAAGACTTCAGATGCAAAATAAATCCTGGGACTTATACTTGACAAGATCAGAAAAGGCTTTTTAAAATGAAAATTACTTACATCCCAAAGCCCAATTGCCTCATTTAAGTACATGCAACAGGGGTAATTCTTAATTTTCATTACCATGAAATGTTATCATGGTATCAGGTTTAAAATTGACACATACTAAGGTACCTTTGAATTAGAGAAAATATTCATAGAGGATATCTACAAATTATGTCACAAAAATATTGTGCATTTTATTGGATATAGTGTAACATAAGGATCCTCATAGCTCAATGCATAATCATTTTATCAGGCATAATATATGTCTTCAAAAGCATATGGTTATTTTGCAGACCTGATACTTTTATTTAAGCTTCTGAAACTGTACAAAATTATTTGTTACAAAATTATCTACATGGCAACAATAATTAAAACTGTGTGCAAGTAGTCCTCAACTTACAATTATTCATTTAGTGACTGTTTAAAGTTCCAATGGCACTGAAAAAATGACTTACGTTACGACCATTTTTCACACTTACAACTGTTGCAGCATCTGTTCATCACATGATCAAAATTCATACACTTGGCAACCTAATCACCTTTTATGACCTTCTGACAAGCAAAATAAATGGGGAAGCCAGATTCACCTATCTTAAATTTATATTCTACTGTATTTCTCAAACAGCAAAAAGATTGGTTTATCAAATATCCACATCAACTCTGGAAAACCATCATCCAGGAATAGTGTAATGTGTTTTTCCCCTTTATTCACACGAGAATATTTGAGGCACATTCTTGACTTAATTACTATAGTAAGTAATTTCACAGTGTAAAACAAGACTTTTTCTGCAAACATCTCTGCAAAGATGGTGGAAATGCCATATATTTACAATAAAATTTTTGTTTTTTCTGCTTTTACCATTACAATTTGGGGAAAATTGTAGAATGTAGAATGAATGGTTGTAGAGCTATCCTATGTCAAATGTGACCCTTTGCACAACTCATAATCTTTCTTCCTAATCTACCTTGCACATATTAAATTGGGAAGGTGAATTAAGCCAAAGTACAGATGCTCCTGAGAAACAATCAGACAAAATTCTGGAAAATGCCATATTTTTGCCAGATTGGGATCCTTAACCTGATACTTTCCTCACAAATCAGGAATAAAGCCAAGACAAACAATTGGACATTATATTTCCTTTATTCAAATAAACCAGATTTCCAAACTCTTCATCTACCCCAGGTATTTCTCAATCTTTTAAGATGGAAGGATTTCAATTCCCAAAATTTCATAGCCAATATGATAGTTGCAGCCATTCTAGGAACTGAAGTTCACCCATCTTAAAGTAGCCATGTGACAGTGACCGTGAGAAGAAGTTTGACTATTTGGTAAAGCATAACGAAACAAAAATGATAAAAGTCTGGATTCACATAGCCACACATGATTTTTACAAATATATTGAATAGTTCAAAATCATCTGATTTCCCACAACACAATAAAACAAAAACACTTAGAGTATCAAACTCAGTCCTTATTTAATCAGGCTGAGATACTCTCACAATTTCTTAGAGGGTTCCAACCTGTTATATAGTTGTGTTTTAACAGAATATAAGGCAGTTTCCAGAAATCAGTCTAAGGAAAAAGAATAGTTTTGTATTTAATTTCTCTAACTCACAGAATCACTGCAATTCACTTGTCCAATCTTTAAGCAGTGTTCATATGCTGGACATTAAACATGAATTCCTCCCCCCCCCCGGTTTATTATTTGTCCAGGTACAAAGATCTTGCAGTTTTTCATCTTATTTCTTCAAAAAATTTAGCAACTGGAGTTTTTCAATTCCATCTTTATTTCTAGTTTTTCAGAACCACTCTGATATTGGCCCAATTGTGTGGTTCCTTGGACCTAGCAGGGTCTGAGTCTGAAAGGAGTTGTATGTCATATAAATTTTAATAATAATAATAAATAAATATAAAAATCTATCCCTCAGCATACCGGTAGATTAAAAGAAAAGAAAATGGAATGCCATTATTAAAGTTTTAGGTTAAATATAAAAATAATAGACACCTAAAATATCCAGTGGGCTAATTATCAGAATATTAATTTTCAAAGTAATTGGAAAGCATACAAGATCTTTTAGAAATACAGTATGACACAATGTCACTCTTGGGAACACTTTATACATTATTAATGGAATGGTAATGTATATCTTAAAAAATAAGCTTGGCAGAACTATAACCTATGCAAGACAGCATTAAAAGATACACAATTGTTAATACATCATTTTTTTTGCTGAAAACCAAATAATTTTCATAGGATTTGATAAACATAGTTTCAGAACTGGTATGCCATGTAGAAGCAAAATCCCCCTTCTCCTCTGTACCATAATGAATTGAATTTACGGTATCTAGTTGTCTGAGTTCACATTGCATATTAAACCTTCAAGTAATTGCACTGGTTGAGCCACAAACAAGTCAACCACAGTGGTGAAGTTATTTTAGCATGTTGTGCAAACTCAGAAAAATTTCAGGAATGGCTATGCAAGTATAGCTATTTTTATCAGAAGATAGCATTGAAATTTGATCCAGCCTCAATAGAAATCCCATGGGATTGCAGCAAAGACAGAGAAGCAGGCCAATAGTACATAAGGCTCACTCCATCAGCTCAAGGAAGATGCCAGATTCACCAGGATGACATCTTTATCTTCTTTAGCAACCATCAATTTAGCTGAAAAAATTTGTCTACCCCCTTTTGTAGACAGTCTAAAGTGGTAGTTTTATATAAATTCATGACAGGAGAAAGTCCTGGAATCTGTTTGCAATGCTAGACAGCTTAGGAAAGCATACATATACACATACCTAACTGGATCTATGAACACACACAGATATACACACAAAGCATTCTTTCCTCCCACAATTTCAGTGTAGCTGAGATTTCAAGACCCAAAAATGTTAAAGCTCCCTTAGTATGTGCCCCTGTCTCAGTTACCCAAAAGCATTCTCCTGCTTATACTGTAAGTTTCTTTTTATGCCAGTCCTACTGACCATAAAGTGCCTTTAAGGCGAAAGTTACGACATCAGATAATCTTTTTACAGAGAGGGTATATTGGTCAGGATAGGATCAAAGAGGCAAAGAAAATCTGAAAAATGTTGCAGAATTGCAGCAGAATATTTTACACAAGCTTCTCATTGTCCTTAGAATCACTGTAAAATATGCGTTTATAACACACAGCCACAAAAATTATGTTGCATAGGTACATAGTTAACAGTATATTAAAATGTATTTGATTTATGAACACTTAGAAATATTTATAAGCTTGTAAAAAAAAAAGATCTAGTATCTCCATACTCCAGAAAACAAAACGTAACTGGGAGAGAACTTCTCTAAAACTAACCGATGCATTCATTACTCAGCTGACTAAGCTCAGCTCAATATGTAATTTGTATTCATAACTACTGTTTTACAACTTTTGCTGGTATAGATTAAGAGCTCTGCAACACAGAAACATCAGATGATGTAAAGGTAAGATTCTGAGGACCAATTTATTTACTCTTGAGCCAAATGACAGCATGATATCAGCACCTTAGCACCAATTCTCTGTAATCAGAATGCAGTAGAGATTACTTATACAGTGCTTCCCAAACCAGAGTAAATTACCCAAAATTGGATAAAAGTGGTTTTTCTTTGGGTAACTATATACAAACCCATTATCCAATCACAATATGAAAATTTAAATTGACTTGAAGTGTTTTACTTACTATACATTGGGTAAAGATTTTTGATGTGGCTTTGGGTAATGAAGAAAAAAGTTTGGGAAGCACTGATTTATACAAAAGGACTGTATATAGGAAATTATTAGAGATGTTTATGCAAGCAATCCAAGCTTCGTACTATAAGCACAACCAGTTAAGAATACTGATTTGCAAAAAAGAAATCTAATTCGCAATATAACAGTCAATTGGAATCCAATAAATCCACATTCTTGGAATCCACATTATGTAAACAATATTTTGATAAACATTAATAATCAACTGCACCCATAAAGCTAGCTAGTAAGCATGACTTAGAAGCCAAACTGTCTTAGTTCACACATGCTGTTTCAAAATCAAACCAACTGCACTAGTGTATGCTTTTTATATATACAGTAGGTCTCTAGGCTGCATCTTTATATTCCCACATTAGATGAGCAAGCACAAAGTAAAGGTTAAAAGGTGGAAGTTCTAAAGATAGAGGGCTTTTTCAAGCAAAACAAAAACGTTAGCAATATGAAATTTGGTATCTCCTGATGACGAAGTCTAGATTTGCAGAAAATCTGAATCTTTTTACCATGGGGCTGCCTTTGAAGAATATTTGGAAGCTTCAGCTGGCCCAGAATGCAGCCGCGCGGGTTATTGCGGAGGTACCTTGGTACTCTCCTGTGACACCTATCCTGCGCAAGCTGCACTGGTTTCCAGTGGGCTTCCAGGTACAATTCAGTTATTGAAGTGCTGGTTATTACCTTTAAAGCCCTTCATGGCTTAGGACTAGGTTATCTGCGAGACCGCCTTCCTCCCACAGAGCCCCCAGAGTCGACCTCCTCCAGGTCCTGTCAGCCAAACAATGTCAGAGAGGTTTCTCTGAGGCTGCTCTTGCCCTACGGAATCAACTGCCCCCTAAAATCCGGGTTATCCCTCACCTGCCGACTTTCCATCGAGCCACGAAAACCTGGCTCTGTGAGTCATCGGAAGTGGGGGGTTGAAAAACTAAGCACAAAGCACTTTCTAATTTTATAACTTTTTAAGGTTTTAAATGTTTGTGTTTATGTGTTTATTCTGCTGTGAGCCACCTGGAGTCCTCCAGGAGTGGGCGGCATACAAATATAATCAATCAATAAATCAATAGGTCAAAGGGAAGCAGGCATCCTTCAGTGGCCTACAGATCAGAGGTAGCAAGTTTGATGCAGTTATTTTATGTACCTTGGTTTTGTATTTATTGATTTGTAAATGGATATACACATTTAGCCTGTAATTTAAACGTATATTTTCTGTATTGGCTCTATGGTAGCAAGTGCTGTACTCAGTTAGAGGAAATGCAAATTCAAAATGTGAATATCAACATAATAGGAGGGAAAGGATGTTGGGATTCCAGTAACCTCTGGACTGGTTGCATAGCCTCAAGAATCTTTAGAAGCCGATTCAACCAAACCTGGACAGTCTTTCTTTGGACAACGGCTGGTTTCCATAGGACTGCTTTTCTCTAAATAATCACAGGACCTACTCTATTTTACATGGCATTTGTATTTTTTAAAAATTATTTTTTTCCTCATGCTCAATAACAAAGAGAAGTGGAGATTAAAAAAAAATCATACTGTAGATTTAAACTCCCTTTACAGAGAGGGGGAAGGCTAACATGTTAGAAGGAGCAAGAAGACAAAAGGCAGGCATTATTGTCACAAGGATATTTTCTTTGTTTGATTATAGAATATTTTGAAGTTCAGACTGAGACATGTCATCAGCCCTGGTTTCTAAAACGACTGGTTAGAAGTAGGATGGATGGATTGCTGAATGGCAAATTAAATACACACATTCAATCTTCTTCCATGTTTCTCCAGCCAGCCTAATTTTATTATGTGACAATATACAAGTGACTCAGAACAAAAACAGAACTGAAGTTAGAAAGATGAACAGCCACTTATCAACAAATTAGAAATGGACATGTTTATAGATGTGTCCATTTTCAACTGAGATAGTAGAGAAGTATCTAACCTATCCATCCTGCTTTGGCCTATGTGTGGCAGAAATATTTTATATGACATTCTACTCAAGCATGTAGATTTCCAGCTGTTATAGGCATTTCCCCCCTTCTTTTTGATCTATTGATAATTTTTAAAAGAAAAAAAGAGCAAATGAGCAAGCAAAAGAAAAAAGTTGATTCAAAAATACAGTATATCAGTAACTGGATAAAATTGCATACTGAATAAATATTCAGTATGATGTTAAGTAATTAATCATAAAAAACAAAGTACATTTAATTATTTTAACTTCAGAAAAGATGTGTATATCTGAGATAAATGCCAAAATTATCATTGTTAATAGAATACAAAAGAAAAATAACTAAAATATTGTCTTTCTCTGTATCTTCTGGCTTCATTATTTTTACAAATAATTTAAGGCAGCAAACATATCCAACACACCTTTCTATTTTTCCCACAATAACCACCCTGTGAAGGGGTTAAGCTGAGAGCATAACTGGTTTAAAGTCACCCACTGCTTTTCATTGATGAGGCTGGACCTGAATTCTATCTCCCAGTTTCTTGCCTAGTGCCTTAACTACTTGTACTCTGACTGATTTAGTTTGTTTTATTTCTCATTGCAATTTCCCCTCCTTCAAAGCATTTAGAGCCATACTCTAAATGCTTATTATTTGCCTTGCTATGTAATATTTAGTGTAAGTGGATGCCATTCTAGTTTTAAACCTGTCATAAATATATGCTGTTTTTTTCAAGTATTAAGGTAAGCTTTGGACCACCATATTTTAAGATGTCATAAACAGATTTAGCTCCACATCATTTTCATTATCCTTCAGAAGAAAAGAACCTTGGACAGATACTAAAGCCATGTCCATTTTTCCTGGGTTTTAAAACTCAGTTAAGGATATTAAGGTTAAACTAGAAAATAAGCTAGTGCCTTAACCAAATCTGAGATCAGTTCATATAGTGCTTTAAGCAGGGAGCATAACCTGTTAAGAGCTTAGTACAATATAGGGATCCAGTCTCATATGCCTTGTTCCTATGACTTAGGATGAACTGGATTTTTTTGTTTTGCTTTTTGGTCTCTATCCCATGTTTTAGTATTTTGAAAGCAATTTTCGATATGGTGATAACACTGTAAGGATGGAGATTCAAAGTTCGAGGAGAGAAATGGGTGTTTGTACTGCAGACCCTAAGGTTGTTAACTAGTGGGAACATAGCCTCCCATGCAATTGCCATTGTTTCCAGCCCATGAGTGAAACTAAATTCTTAGTCTGATGTTTTTGTGATTAAACTAGCATAATCCACATTAAGATATTAAGATGAGTAAATCTGAATTTTTAGATTTGTTGCCTGACACCTTTTGACATATTCTAATTAGTGTCTCCTTTCCTTTTTCTGCCACTTTCTTTTTCTGTTACTTGCTTCCCTCTTTCTAGTATGCCAGTTACTATTCTATGAATAGATACCAACAGGTTCTAATATCCCAAAATCTGGTTATTGAAAAATTAGCTTTACAATGGTTTTCTTTTTCAAAACTCATTTTAGATTACAAAGAGCATCATTGAAAATTGGCCACTTCTGTATTTTGCTAGTTATGATTTGGAGGTTCTCTGATAGCCACAAGAGGTAGGGGGAGGAATGCTGACCATATCCATCCTTTTCTTCTGTAGTTTAAAAAAATCCTGCATACAATCATTACTATTAACTGAATATGATCTAGATGTGTGGACTATCAGAATTATCACCAATGGCCATGTTGATTAGGAAATTCTGAGTTTCAGATCTGAAGAGGATCCTGGTTAGAGAAGGCTGAACTTGAAACCAGTACTAAGAAACTTGATAGAGAAGTTTGCAGAATCTCAACTTGATTGGCTTTGGACACAATACTGCTTCACTCTGTAAAAAAATATGGGTTACTTGTCCATTTTTATGGATACTGTCCTGCTATTAATTAAAAGTGAAATATTCTAACACAAAATGAATACACAGGGACCCAATTTTATTTTTATCAGGTTTCAAATTAGCAATGGACAACTGATGATGCTTTTTAAAGAATTTGAGAGCTACTTTATTGACTTGTCAGTCACATTAGATTTTGGAAAAATAATTACTTGGATGTCCTGTGGACTGAACTAAACATAGATCCTCTAACCATGCAGTTTGGTGCCAAACATGCACACATATTTAGTTATCATTCTAAACTGCTTTGAATGAGTTTGTCATGTGAACGCTGCAATCAACAACAATAATAAATGGTTTAATGTCACAAATTATTCAACCTACAGCTTCAACAAAACTACCTATATGAGTGGCAGAACCTGAGGGTGGAAGTTAAAGAACGATCAGCCTAGAATCTCTACATAGCCACAAACATAAATCTAACCTACCTTGAATTCTCTTGACCCTTTATCTAACCTCAAGCAGGTGCTAATCATTCATTAAAATTAATGTGCACAGGCATTAGTTTAATTGACTTTCACACATGAACCTGACTTTTCTCTCCTGATACAACTCATGGTTTAGCATCCTGAGGTCAGCCATGTGGTGATGATTGCACTTCTGGCATAACTCTAGTTTGAAATAATAATGGATAAGTCACACTATAGAATTCAAAATCCAAGTATACTCACAGTTCCTAAAAATATTGCTTTCAGTGGGTTTATTCACAAGAATGTTAAGTATGGGTGATCAGAGGAGTCATTTTACTTGAAAGGAACAATGGAAATTGTTAAAAAATCCACATTCATGGGATAAGCCTCAATAAATAAAAACTGTAATCTTAATCACTACCCTTTCAAACAAACTGGTATTTTAAAATCTTGCCTCACTACCTTTTCACTCTACCAGGCTAAAGCAGACCTTCTCAGTCTGGTCATGCATATTGTCCATATATTTAAAATACTCACATTAACTACTGGCTTTATATTAATTCTTGCAACTTATTGCTGCCAGGACTGTGCAAATATCCAAAGGAGTTTGTTTTACAAAAGGTTAAACAAACAACTTTTTCAAAGATGCCTCCCTTCTACTTCTAAAACAGAAGCAATCGTATTTTGATTTGTTCACTGCTGAGACTTTCTCCAACAGTTTCAAGAAGTTTCTTCAGATGGTACTGAAAACCTGAAAAAGTGATGCAAACCAAATGGCTTATTGTATATTTATTTATTAATTATATTTATACCCCGCCCTTCTCCTGGGACTCAGGGCGGCTTACAGGCACAATAAAATACAA
>JANHFQ010007529.1:128986-140029 GCA_032468035.1 Aparallactus werneri | reverse complement strand
GGAGAGCCCAGCAAAAAAAATAACAAAAATTAACAAAATTTAAATATTTAAGCACATTTGGCATGCACTGCATGGGCATCACCTTAGACCCCAAAATCACTTGTTTTAAGTTCTGGTCAGCCATTGTGAAATATTTTTTTTGAATTTTTTTTTTTGCTGGGCTCTCCCACCCACCTGCAGTCTATAGCTATCTTCATTCATTCTGTTTGCAGTAGCACAGCTGTTTGCTGGGAAAGCCCAGCAAAAAACATAACAAAAATTAACAAAATTTAAATATTCAAAATGGCCACCCATAACTAAAATAGCTGTTTTTCGGAGCTAAATTGATGCACACACGTTTGGCACGTGCTGCATGGGCATCACCTTAGGTCCCCCCAAAAATCAGTTGACCCGTGTATAAGTCAAGGATGACTTTTTCAGCCTATTTTGGCGGCGACTTATACTCGAGTATATACAATATTTGGTTTGTATCACTTTTGGTACTTTTGTTATCTGTGCCCAAAAACCTGTACTCACAACAAATTGTGGCAATCTCATCATATCTTTATGCAGTCATATAATCTTTAAAATGCACCACATGAGAATGGAAGAATGAATTTGAAATTTTGCAAGAAGCAGAATGCATAGGCATAAAAATTCATGAAGTTGCAAAGAAAGAAGTTGAAAACATCAACATCATAAAATGACTGCAGGCTACTAGAGAAGAGATAACAGGCCCAATAACAAACTAGTTTATTTTTTAAAATAAGCTGTAAATTATCTGGTGAAAGGAAACATTATTTTTAAAAATAAAAGTGAATTGCATAAATTTTTATGATGCTCTAATGCTTGGGTTATTCAGTATACTGCTTGAACCAGTTTGGAAGCAAATTGTTGAACATGTCAGATTTGACAAACATTGATCCCCCTCCCTTAATGTTATCCTACACATTTCGAGAATATATGTTATGAACAAGGAAACTTTCCTAAATTAGTTTCGAAGTATACAGGACTTTAACATAACTGTATTTGGTTCCTAATTTAATTCTTGTTAATTTTTTTAATACAGTAGTACTTCAGTATTTGTCCAGGGTTTGTTCCTGAAGGTATGACAAGTACTAAAAATGAATACTGAACAAATCATGATTTACTACATGACCCTCTATTTCAGCCAGAACGAGAAGCAAATCATGAGGCAGCCAATGCCAGGAAGTTCTACTTTGTGCATCGAATACCAGGACAGCATTTTTGCTTTAAAATCAAGTATTGAATTTGATGAATTTTGAAGCAGTTGAATACCAAAGTACCACTGTATTTGTGCTTTTATTGTAAGTTGCTGAGTCGCTTTCAATAATGAAATGGGTAGCATATAAATTTAATAAATAAGGAACAAATTAATAACTGAAGAGTTAATTCCATAAAATAATTCTATTTATAATCTGCGTAGCAGCAAGAGTTGAATTTACAATTAAGCATGCTGGAGGACCCTGTTGAGAGCTAGTGTAACAGTGGTTTGTGCCAAGGTCCTCAAGATATGTGTCAGTCCATTTAATTTTTGTGTTAGCTTGCAACTCTTCTCTGATGGATTATGAAGTTTTGTGATTACAAGGTGATTTTAATATATAGTCTGGTATCTGTGGTAATTTGAATAGTTTTTTTTAATTGAATGCCACTTTGGAAACTTGCTGAGAAAATAATTTATGTTCCAGGTGGCCACAAACTGTAGAACACAGAACAGCTAAATTTAAATTCTTCCCAAGTATAGTTTTTCCTTTTCTCCTTCCAACACTCTTTATTAAATAGCAACACATCTGGAAATTCACATCTTTGAAAGTCTCTGACAATATAGAATTTGAAAGTAGGCATATGGTTATACCTCACAGATGTTGAGACAGATTCAACATGTGACTTATGAGTCAGATGCATTCATAAGGAGCCCGACATGTAATTTCAAAGCATCTGACAGACCATAATTCACAGCTAATTGGTTTAGGAATAAGAATTTTAAGAGAACATGCAAAATCCCATCCAAGATTATCTGGAATACATACCTATTTCACTAGGAACAAATAAATTCTGGCTAAAGGCCATACTTCAGAAAGTAAGGGCAAAACATGTAACATTTGAAATTATATACAAATAATATTTCTCTGTATATTTACGGTTTTCTCCTTCCACTCTCTCAACAATTTCAATTTGATGGCAAATTGTGGACAGATTATAAGAGTATTTCCCCGATTCCAAGAACTTCAAACTTCCTACCCATGCTAAAGTAAGTTGCACAGTAAGGGCCACAATGGTATGCTCCAAAATACATTCTATTAATTCTAAAGCTTCTCAGAGATGCCGTGTACCTTCCTCCAAATGTAGGAACAATTTGTTCATGTATGTGTACAAATTTGATGTGGTAATTAAGAGACATAATTCATAAAATACTCATTAATCCGAGTCCTTCTTGAAGCATAGGTACAGGGTACTCTCCCCCTTTCCAAATACAGTGAATACACACAGGTTGATGCATAAGCTCAGGCAAAAATTAAAAATAAACGTTTGCTTCAGTATAGATCTTCACCATTTTCAGAAATAAGCACTGAATGCCAAGAGGAGAAAAAAAGTAAGACACACGTTTTTGGTTTCCACTACTAACTCAGTGTACTTTATTTGCCTGCAGCCTACAGCTAGATAGCCAACACTGGACAGAGTTCAGTACCACTGAGGAATGATGAGAATTTCCCTTCACGCACCCCTTCCCCAGTTTAGGAATGGCTTTCGTTTTGTGGGCATCTTTCAAAGAAAACGCTATTTCAAAGGGGGAAAAAAGGCATTAAGAAAAAGGTGAACCCAAGTTCATAAAAGCCCCCTCTTTCAGACACATGCTAGAACTTCCTGCTTAACCACTTGGTCTTATATTTTGTTTTGTACACTGGTTCAAGAAATCGGCACTTGGGGCTACAATTCTGAACCTGGCACTGAAAGGCACAACATCAGATACCCTGTATAAGAAACTGGCTTGTTTGCTTTCCAATGAGGATGGGCAACCAAAGAGAATCCCAAGATGAGCCTGAGAAAGTACAGAGACAGAAAAGGGAAATGAGGGTTTTTTTTAAAAAAAGCTTGTTGAAAGGATTAGATTCCCTATTTTACAAGGCAAGCATGAAAAGCACCCATCTTTTAAAAGCCCCTAAGCATCAATAGCTGCATAGTTAGAAGCTGGTGTATCTAATTCCCTCTGGTTTTAGGAATTCTTAATATCTAGAACAGTTGTTTCTGTTCATTTGTTATAATGCAACAGAATATATTTTAAAAATATTTGAAACTATAAGTTTTTAACAGATATAGTATAGATAGCATACAGCTGCCCAATTGCTTTTGGGAGTGGGGGTGGAAAGAGGATTTCCTACTACTGGAAAGAGTAATAGAAAAAATAGTATTGGGGGAATGTTTGACACCATTTTTATTAATCTTCAACTGCAGTGGAAAAATATAACCTTTTACAAGTGCCATCCTGTGTAAGCTCAAGTCAGAGTATGTATATATATATGTGTGTGTGTGTGTGTGTATGTGTGTGTGTGTATGTATATACACATGTATATAAACATGTATATATATATATATATATATACACACACACACACACACACGTATTTATGTATATATTCTTTTTTGAAGTGCAGCAAGACTAACCCCATATCAGAACCAAATAAAGAGAACAAATAGGCCAAGCGGTTTCCAAATTGTACTTTTATCTTTTTTTTTTGCTTTGTTTGAACATTGAATGTCAATCTCATTTTTGCAATCCAAAATATTTCCTGAAAGATTTCTTGTTTGTTTAGGCTTTTTAAAAATTCTTTGGCACAATTATGTGTGGTTCGGGCTATTTTGTTCACACCGAAAGGGGTTTTGACCCTTTTGGTTGTTTTTATTATTACCAATTAAAAGTAATGTTATGTTGTTTCAAAGTTTCACATCCCATTTGGAAAAACTGATCCTAATCTCTCCACTAACATGTGAGAGTCTTCTGGACACTCCACCCGCCTCCCACCCCATCCAACCCCGGGTTTCTACATTCACAGTTGAACAAAATTCAGGAAGGAAAGGCGCTTTTTAATAAACAAGATTGTGAAAAAAGTGTCACGAAGGGAGCTTTGAACATCCCAGCTAAAGTTCCCTAAAGAAGCCCTACATGAGGCAACTTCTCTTCCCCCTCCCCCCTTCAAATCTCTTACTTTTCTGCCACTTCAAGTAGACTGAACTTGTTAGTTTATGAAATGCAACTGCTAATCTCTTCAGTGTTTCTTTTGGGAAAGATTAACTGCAATTGAGAATGTAGATACTGCCTCATTCACACACACTCATTCTTGAAAGAAAATCCTTCACCCTTCCTATTTTTCTCCTGCACTGACAGCCTTGTGTGCTAAAAACACTCCTCCCTCCCAAAAAAGGTTAAAAGGTCATGGGTTGGGGACCCCACCTTCTCCTCTCTAGCAACGAAAGCCAGACCTTATTATATGAGTACTCAAATTGAACCTGAAGCTAGCTTTTCTTTCTCCCAGACTAAGTAATCTTCCTCTTCACTGGCCAAAAGACACAGAATTAGTCCTTGTCTCTTGTCAGAAGAGACTGCTCTGAAGTATAGAACTCAATCATTTTCTACTTCCTGGAGGCAAGCGATGACAAGGTTTTGTTGCTACGCAAGTCAGTGATTAGCTCCATTAACAGCGGTTCTGCCATTTGCCGTGGCTGGATTTTCACCGTGGTGTGTTTAAGCCTCTCACTCACTCATCCTCTCATTCCCAAACACTCAGCATCCGTGCACACTCCTCACTTCGGGTTGGGTTTTTTTCCTCAATAGATTGGAGAATTCCAGTGGGGGTCTCAGGTGTCATCCCAATGGTAACATATCTGTAAGTGAAGAAAAATAAGACAAATGTAGTGTAATATAGAGATACTTGCATTTTTTTCAGTAGTAATAAAATTGCTTAATTACTAGGGTTTTTTTGTCCCTATTAGAAAACTTTTCCACTTCAGTTTGCCATATTCTGCATAATATTTCTTGCAATTTTTAAAAGTTAAAAATAATTTTTGGACAGGAAGACACTGAAGACAAAGACCATAGAGATGACAACACAAATCCTACTTCCTGCACCATTTAGAAGCTTATTCAGTGGGAATTAGCATATCTGTTTCTTAAATTAGTTGTCTGAAGTTCTAATACAAACTGAATAGCTCAGTTTGCTTTAAAGAACCAGAAAGTTGGAGCCTTCTCACCAAGCTTGATTCTTCAATTTTCTCAACTCTTTAGTGGCCCAGGTAGAAAGAGTTTTTGTTTTGTTCGTCTTTGATCTCCTTCCTTCAGTTAGTAGTTCATGTATCATGGGCCTAGCTTCTACCATCTTGAGGACATCTTTTCCAAATGCTGTGCACAAATCCCTGTGAAAAACAAATAGAGAAACTCCCAGTTTGTGCTGTGGGTAGTTCAAAGTTTCTTGACTCTTTCGAATTACGAATGCTGCACATTCCACCCCCTGCAGTAACATGATCACATTTCAGATGCTTGGCAATCAGCTCACGTTTACAAGTAGTTGCACCAACCTGCGGATCACAATTTGCATTTCCCCCCCATTTCCCAGCAAAAAGTGCCTATTGGGTATGCTGGATTTGCTTAATGACATACAGTTTGCTTAAAAACTGCAGAGATTTGCTTTATGATTGTGTAAAAACAGTAGTAAAACCATATCTGATCTCAATGGTGCCTCAATCTATGACCAAAGTTCTGGATCCATTGTGATCATAAATCAAAGATTATTTCCATCCACAAAGTGAATTACCGCAATGTACTTTGTTTGGGCCTTTCCTTGAAGACACAACTGATCCAGAATGTATGCTCAGTTACCCCCTGTACTCTGCTAGTGTAATGATATGTGGGAATGACCTTGGAAGAATGGGCATAGAGACTCAGGCAAGGGAATTGGTCAGGAAAAAAACGGCATACCCTGCATAGTAGACAGGGCAAGAGACTCAGGAGTAGGGCTCCTCCCTGGTTTCTTGGGTTGTAAAGGAGATTGGGGTGGTAGTAGGGAATGTACTTTCAGATTCTGTCAATGTAGCTTTACAATGAAGTAGCTCTTCTGCTTGTTTCCTACCTGCTTTGTCCTGAAAGGCCAAAGAAGCCAGCTATATTGGCTTCTGGGTGGAATTCAAGATGCTGATTATCCCCTCATGGCATGGGGCTAGGTTATTTGAGGGATTGCTCACCCCAACAGACTTGATAGAAGAACTCACTCTGAGTCCCCTCAATTAAATAATGCAATCTAATGGGACCTAGGATACAGGTCTTGTTCAGCACATGGAACTCTGAACAACACTGGTCCCCCAAGATTAGATTGGCTGTAACCTTGCCACCTTTTGCAAAGCACTGAAAAGCTGGATGTGTTCCTGAGAACGGGGGTAGGAGGCCAGGGTGACTGCCACTATTTTGCATTTATTCTGACATATGTTGTAGAATCTATAGCGTATGAATCTTATAACAATGATATTGTTTTTATTGGTTTCATATGTTGTGAGCCATCAGTGTTTTATATCTATGATATGTACAGCCTTATAAATTAATTGAATAAATAAGTACAGGAGGAGGGCCTTGATTTAAAACCACTTGTTCAGTGACCATTCAAATTTACAACAGCACTGAATCAGCGGTAAGTATTACCAGTCCTCGAAATCCTGGCTGTCACAGTGCCCCTTGATATTGTGATTATGATCTGGTTGCTCAACAATGGCTTGGATTTCCAAACATCACAGCATCCTGCAGTAATGTCAATATGATTTACTAACTTCCCTGTTGGTTTCCCAGAAGCAAAGTCAATGGAGAAGCTGGCAGGAAATTGGAAGTCATGGTCGCATTAAGTCCTCACTTAATAACCCATGGTGATTCACTTAATGACTAGTGATTTGTTTAACTATGAGGGAATGCTAGAACTGTTGCTAAGCAGCAAT
This sequence comes from Aparallactus werneri, assembly GCA_032468035.1. NCBI lineage: Eukaryota > Metazoa > Chordata > Lepidosauria > Squamata > Lamprophiidae > Aparallactus > Aparallactus werneri. The sequence goes on along the minus strand of JANHFQ010007529.1, from coordinate 133,057 downwards.
CACATGTCTCACTTTATAACTGTCATTACTTAGTTACAAATTCCAGTCCCATTTATTAGTAAGCAAGGATAAAAAATTTAACAGAGTAGTGTCGTGGCTATTTAACAAGTTTAAAATTTAATAGTGGGCCAGTATTAAAACAGTTTTAGAAGTTTTATAAGGTTAAAAAAAGCTCTTGGTAAAGTATACATCTTGTCTTCACAAGAGGTGAGACTGTGACACAGTACATCATAAATCTTCAGCATTTACCCTATTAGTCCTGCTGCACAGGCTACAACTCCATCGCTGTGATCTTCATCTGCAGCAATGTGGTCAATGAAAGACAAGATGAATTCTACTCTAGGCTGCACCAGCATCACATCCGCTGAAAAGGAAGCATAATTTAGTTTTATAGGGTTATATTATGGGCTTATTTCTTTATTTCTTCCTATCAACAATTCTGGAAGGTTTAAAATTCTGTTCAACGATAGTCATAATTTGTATTAGAGGTATCCTACAAAAATTATATTCTTTTCTCTGACATTGCTTTTATACCTTCCTTCTACCTGCTTCTTAAAACTGTTTTTAGTGCTCATATAAAAATTGATATATGTCTTACACAAGAAATAATTGAGAGACAAGGGAGACAGCTTTGTAACTAAAAACTCAAAAGCTTTTAATCACATAGAACCCTATAATTTTTAAAAACCTGACATATACCCTAATCTTTCAAAACTAACCTTCTAAATATGTGGATTGTATGCTATTTTAAAGCAAATTGAAGAGAAAGAGGAAAAAGCTCAAAAGATGTTAATCTCTACAAATATGACAATTCTTGTTCAGCCTATACCTAATTTATTATTCTGAAAACTTGTTCATTTCTTAGAATGGGCTGAGTACATATCAAACTATTCCTAAAATGTATTCTTAAACAGGAAACATTAAAGGATGAACTCAGGCAGAGGTTCTAAATGAAACCTAAACCCAAAGTAGCAACTGTGCATGTACCTGTTTCATTTCAGAAAAGATTTGTTTTTTTAAATAAAAATATAGATGCAAACAAAGGCTATCTGGTAACTTGGGCAGGGCTGTAAAAATATACCATTTAAGTTAAATGCCACCAAAATACCCTGAAATCTCATACAAGGAGCAATAAAGAATGCAACCATGTTTTCTAAGGTAATAGCCCCAATCTTAAAACAAGGCAAAACAAGAAGCCTTGCACTGACAATTTCCCCATTATTAAGAGGAGTAAACAGAAATTAGCAAAAATTGAACCTCATGCAGTTTCATATCTGTGGTATTCAAGTAAATTAAAAAGAAAAGACTTACGATGTACATTCTCTTGATCTCCTTTCAGACCTTGAACAATGCCTGTATATGCTTCCAGACAGGTTTCTCGCAATTCATTCAGGTAGTCTACCATGTCATAATCAGACTAAGAACAAACATAAAATAAGAGTTACGTTGGCATTACTGTCCTACCACTGCCTGTCCATCATCTATCTCAAATATACTGCTCAAAAAAAATAAAGGGAACACTTCCACAACAGTACTGCTCCCAAAACTAAAGGAACACTTAAACAACACAATGTACAGTACATTCTGTTGTGTAGCTGTTCCCTTTATTTTTTTAAGCAGTGTATATAGGACACAAATGTTACCCCAAAGGTGCTTTCCCCCCCTCCCTCAAAAGAGGGGGAGGGATACCTATCTCCTGCTTACAACATAGTCCTTTTAGTAGTTCTAAGAAGGTTCCATACCCATTTACACTCTGATTTAAATGACTCTGTGGATACAGATAAACCCCCAAGTGGCCTCAACAACTCTTTGGGTGTATGACTGCAAAGAATATAAATCCTTCCATTCCCCATTCAGTTAGGTAGAACTGAATAAGCTTCTTGGATGAGAAGTAAACATTTTCAAAGGAAAAAATCCAAGAAAGTCCAGTTGCCTTTTGAATATAAAAAAAGAGAAAACAAAAAAAGTACCTTTGGGACAACCATAACCTGGTGATTGAGAATTTCCATAGATATTTCATCCAAAAGATTGTTTACCTTATCAACATGGGCTTGAGAAGCTTGCTGTAGAGTATTCAGTACAACGTCTAAGTATTTTTTAAATTCTCCCCCAATTGCAAGAGCAATGTCTCCAAATACTGAGAGAATTTGTGGCTTAACAGACCGATGTACATTTTCATTCTGTAAAGACAATCTGTAATTTTATTCACAGCCAATGGTTTAGCTTTTAGAAATTACATTAAGTTCAATACTTATATTCTATCAGATATTGTCTCCAAGGTGCTGAGGGCTTTTCCCATTTTGTATTAATAAAACTAAAAAGTATTTCAGTTCTCAGCATATTTCTTAGTAGTTCAATGGGCCTCGATGGTCATATACAGATAGGACTGTACCCCCAAGTCTTAGCAACCCAGTACTAACGCATCACTTTAATCTCATTAAAGATTAGCCACTATAATCCATTTGGTGAGCCACAGATCTTTAAAAAATAGGCGTCACATATAGATAGTAAATGGCATTGCAGATTTCCATATTTATAATTTAAGTGAGAAAACAAGACTCATTGGAAGGTCTTAATAGAAATTATGATATTTTAATAATTTAATAATTTTCATAATCTATTTCAGTTTTATTTACCCTGCTTGCTTGCTTCTTCCTTTGTCAGAAATAAGTCATAAGATCAAATCAATCTTTACATTGTTAGGATTTTTAAAAATGTATCTTTTACTAATAGATGTGGAATTTTATTTTACTTTTGCTTTTAGACCATCAATTTACTCACCCCCAAATTTTCTAAAAGAAGCTGCATAACCTCATCACAAAAGGGCAAAATGTTGGATTGCAAGGCTCGGCATAGGTCACCCACTAGGCCAACTGCAGCTAAACATACCTGTGAAAACAAATATAGCCAACACTTTCATGAGTCACTTTTCACCTCACCTGAGGCACCAATCATTATTTCCTTGCCCTATTACAATACTAAATAGAGCCTGCAAGGCAGTTCCTCAATGGTGGAAGCATGTTTCAAAGATACTTCAATATATCTATTACAGATATATAGTCACCTTATCTTTGCTGACTATATTCTCCAATTTTAGTTTTTCAATTTTGTATCATTGGCAAAGTTTTTCTTTTCCAATATTGTGTGCAAATTTCATACCAATTTCCTCTTAAGCTGTAGTAAATTTTATTGGTTTTTCCTGTATCTTTTCCCATTTTTTGTACTGTAATTGCCATCTTGAAAAACTACTTGCTGTGGTTGTCCCTGAAATAAAAGGTGTTTGACTGAGGTGAGTAATGAAGTCATACTCTTTCTTTTAGAAGATTCCATATTTTTAACTAATGTTATCTTATAATATTATTTCAAATTATTTTCTTCTTACATAATCCATTTGCTAATTTGGCTGCTTCTATGATTAATATTCTCCTATTCTGAGATTTTACACATTTTACACATGAAACGGCTTACAGAATACAGGTGGTACCTCGGATGACGACCGGAATCCGTTCCGAGAATTCGGTCGTCACCCGATGTCATCATCACCAGCAGCACATGCACGAAGAAAAAAACAAAATGGCCAATGCAAAAGGGGAAATCACCACATCGCAGCTGTTAATCAACATCCAAGCACCCGTTGGCAAACAGAGGTTCCACTGTAATGTAATTTAAAATTATAAAATGCAAGCCTGCTTCTTCCTTTTGAATCTGCAAAAGTTTGAATATTTTGGTTTACGTCTACTCCATGTAAACCTTTTAATTACCGGTTTTTTCGGCCTATAAGACGCACCTGCCTATAAGACGCACCTAGGTTTTAGAGGAGGAAAACAAGGAAAAAAAATATTCTGGAGGAAAACAAGGAAAAAATATTCTCAACCAAATGATGTAGTAATACAGTATATTAAATAAAATATAGAGATATAAATATAGCAAATATAACAATAATGCCTACCAGCATCTAGCCCTACCAGTTTAATCTAAGAAATAAGTCTTTATTAAAAAAAATTAGGGGATGCAAAGGCACTAAAAAATAAAAGTTATGCTAAATGTGAGAGATTTCCAGTAAGCTTTAAG
>JANHFQ010007529.1:78187-89192 GCA_032468035.1 Aparallactus werneri | reverse complement strand
AAACAGAGTGAATAAAGGTAGCTATAGCCTGCAGGTGGGTGGGAGAGCCCAGCAAAAAAAAAATTCAAAAAATAAATTCCATTTTTTTCAAAATGGCCGACTGGAACTAAAACAGACGAATTTTGGAGCCTAAGGAGATGCCCATGCAGCACATGCCAAACGCGCTGTGTGGGCATCAATTTAGCCCCAAAATCAGTTGTTTTAGTTACGATTGGCCATTTTGAAAAAAATGATTTTTTTTTTTTGCTGGGCTCTCCCACCCACCTGCAGCACAGCTGTTTGCTGTTAGGGCTCAGCAAAAAAAATAAAAAAATTAAATATTCAAAATGGCCAACTGTAATTAAAACAGCTGATTTTCAGGGCTAAATTTATGCTTGCACAGCGCATTTGGCACGCACTGCACGGGTATCACCTTAGGTCCTTAAAAACCAGTTGACCCAAGTATAAGTTGAGGGTGACTTTTTCAGCCCATTTGGGGGGCTGAAAAACTCGACCTATACTCGAGTATATATACAGTATTGAATTGTTAAAGTAAAGCATGCTGACTTGTAACAGAACCAACATGCTTGAGAGAGGTACTATCAATTGAACTGCAACCTACAGTATACTGCATTGTAAATGCTTGTCTGATACTGCTCAGGTTCCCATGATATAAGCTATATTGTGATTTTTATGTAACAAATCATATATAGATTTCAATCCATATAATCCTGTTTGTCCAAAGAAGGTGCCTCAGTTCTGGATGAGAAGTGAAATGTCTTCAAGGAAAAACGAAGTCTGGTTGCCTCTTGAAAAAGCACCTTTAGGACAACCATGACCTGAATGACTGAGAATCTCCACAGACATAATCCTGTTTGATTTTGGCTAATCCAATATGCCTAGAATTTGCTGGTTTTTAATAGTCATTTGCTGGTAGTCTTTACCAGATTTAAAGAAGGGTTCTTAGCACTGTAATAAAGTAGACTCACTAAAGAAACATCATTTCTGCTGCTCCATCATTGATCTTTTTTTGGAGGGGCATTCTAATGGGTATATTCAAAGGTTAATCAGGATCACAAAGGACCCAGCTGTAGACCCAGTTGTCCTCTGTTTCTTTGGAAGTTAGTTCTAATCCTTACCAGGCCTTTGCACATCCTCACTGCATTTTTTTTAATTGAAAGAAAAATCCAAAATGTAGAGGTAACAGAGGAATCGGGAATAATTGCTAGGTGAATTAATTGTGAGACTGATCTCCTGATCATAATTAAGCCCAGGATAATATAACATTCTGATAATATGATCAATATAGAATGAGAGTGTGTGCATGTGGGGCCCACAAAATAGGAGCACCCAATTCCAGGACAACTGTGGATAGATTCTAACATTACAGTACAGAAGCCTTATAACAAAGGACACCGAACTACATACTTTTGTATTTTGTATTAATTTGTATTAATATTAGTATTTTGCATTAATTATTAATAATAATTACATACATACACACATCTAGCCTCATATACATAACTTTGTGGAAGGCTTGTCATTTAACCTAACCCAAATCCTGGAGGAAAAGCCATAGTTTTAACAGCATTTTGAATGAGACCAGGAGAGGAAACACACAGTTCTGTGGGGTTGTTAGTTGCTATCTTACATGGACAAGATTGACTTTTGAGAGCTACAATTTTTCCATTTTTGTAAAGTTACCTAATTCCTATTGTAAATACCAAAAACCTTTATGCTATCTAAAGAATCAATGAGAAATGAATGACTGAAGGCTACCTAGGTAGTAGTTCATCCAGGATTTGAGCCCAGTCCAATACTGTTTTTGAACAGTGAGTACTCAATGGGACAGACACGTATGTAAATGTTTTGAAGACTTAATTTTATTTATTTAAACATTAAAAACCCACTTTTAATGACAATATCTTTTAAAATACCATTCAATAATAAAACTGCAACAATAAAAATCAACAACTTCAGGTAAATATATCTAGCTTAAAATTTAAGTCATCTACAGCTAAAAATAATAATGCAATAAAAACAACAAAAATCTCCAACATAGAACATTGGCATTAGGTCTTTTATAAATGCCTAATTACATGGCTTTCTTCCCATTGTAAGAATATTCTGACTTAGTTCTATAACATTTTTGTCTTCAATGGCATCCCTTGAACAGATCAAGCAACTTCAGATAGAAGTGAAAAAGCATTACCACTTATTTTACTAATGTTCTCGCATTCTGCCTCTTAAGCCCTTAAATTTTAATTAATCCAATTATACATCATAATTAATGGCACCAATGCTGCTGAGAAATCTAGAAGAACTACATGGACTACATTATATAACTATATTAAATATTTTAATATATCCAGTCTATCTGTACATCATACATAAAACCTAGAATAGATGAAAGGAATGTGAAAGGAATAACTGGCATATTATAGGGTAAAATTGCTAATGGAATCTTACTTCTGATTAATTCTATTGACTCTGGGTCTTCTGCCTTATTCCAAGCAGAAACCAGACCCTCAGCAGTTCAACCATCTGAAACTGCAGAAAAATCCATAACAAGCCTTAGAAACCAGGGGAAACTATCAAAGTTGGTCCCCTATTCCTAAATTTTTTGGAAGTCTCACTCTCTGACAACAAAAAGGGGCAAGAAAAACTAAAATACTGAAAGATCAAGGTATTCATAAATCTTCATACCCTCACCAGGCCTGGGGTCCCAGCCCAGTTTTTCTCCTATTGGTGAAAAGATATCACGGATGAATGCCTGAATCTCTTCATAGAAGTCTGTGTGGGACAAGAGAGTTGAGAGAATCCCCAGGTTACAGCTTAGGTCGCTCCACACAGTATAGTTGGGCTCATTCACAAAAGCTTCCATGACTTTTAGAACCTCTACAGTGCTAATAATTCCAGCTCTGGCCTGAGAGAAGAAAAACAAGTAAGTTATACTCCAAACCAAAAGAAATATTCAATGTTACAAAAAGAACACTTGGGTCCTTGCTGTAAATTATAAAGAGTCATTTAGAGTATATCTAGAGGTAGGGTGTTGATACAGAGCCAGAAACTTCTATCAATCCGAGCCATACATGAGAGTAATAAACAACAACAGAAGAATCTTGCTATTTCTATTTTTTCAAAAACACAGGGCAAGTGAACTAGGGGAAAAAATTTACAATTCTGAAAATTCTAGTTGCCAATCATTTACAGCTATGGGTGGTTCTCAACTTATGACCACAATGTACCCTGAAATTTCAGCTATAAGTGTTGTAGTCGTAAGTCAACTCACCACATGGCTGGACTCGATTTTACCACTATTTTTACAAGCAAGTCTCCACATTTGTTACGTGAATCACATGATGATTAAGATAACCACATGATCATAACATAACAGCATATCCAATTGTGTTTTAGCTGAAAATTGGCAAAAAAATTACAAATCACATTCTTGTGATCGCAAATGTGCCTCTAATAGTAATGTGACTTGGTAGCCAAGTGCCCAAAATGCAATCACAAGACCACAGGGGAGGAGTAGTTGTTGTAAATAGCTTTTTAAAAGTCTGTCATAATTTCAAATGGTCATTAAACAGTTGGTTGTAAATCAACGATTACCTGTAGTGTATTAGTGTATTTGTGGGTGTCGGCAATTGATAATAGTTCCTCATGAACTTGAAAGCAATTCAAGTCATTTTGGTGATTGAAAAGTTCAAACTGATTGACTGGTATTCTCCATTAAATGAATGTGCGATTGCCAAATCTTTCACAAGTCATTATGGTTTCAGATTTATATTATATTTTATCATTATCAATCTTAAAGCATTAACATTTGAAGAATAACTACCATTTCTAAGGAAGGAGCCAAATTAATTTTGAGTTGAAATTAACAACCCTGAAATCAATCTACTTTGGTTTATTGAGATGGTATGAAACAAAAAGGAAAATTGTGGAAGTCATTCAATTTAATATTGATTCTGAAAACATCTCTAAAACAACACAACATGGTGTGTGTGGAATATATAATAGTGACAAGATGCTGTATATTCCTTACTCAACAAGGGCATAGTTTAGCACTTGATGGGGAATGCCATACTTGTTCTTAAAAATAAAATGTTGCTAACACAGTAACTGATAGTTACAAAATCCCTGATATTTCTTATATGAAATATCAGAAGATTGCTTCCAAAATCTAATAATGAAAAATAATAGAAATAGCAGGAATCAACCTTTCAGAGTACTTTAAATAAAAAGTTTTACTCAGCTTGTAGAATACTTTTCAGGGGTGTTTGGATTTCCATCTGGTACTTCATATATGTCATTTATTCATGCTTCAGTGTATTTCATATTTAAAGCTATTGACATGAAGTCAGAAGCAATTTATTAGAAAACAGCACTATAGTTAAAAGTTTAAGACTAGGACTGCAGAGTTTTTTATTACCAAAAATATATGAAGTTCATTAATTCAAAATATATTGTGCCTTCAAATATAGTATGATTCTTGAAGGAGAAAGGAAAAGGAGACAATATAAAAAGGAAAAGGAAAAAAGATTAACAAAAGGAAAGAGATATCCACTTACCAAGGAAAAGAGATCATTCTGCAGCCCTAGCCTGTCCACGGGGAGTAAGGAGAGATCACGGATAGCTGGAAGTAAACTCTCCAGCATGTCAGGACTGTACTGTGTCCGATAAAATCCCACTGTTCCCAGATTTAGCTGAAAACATTGGGAGTGAGATTCAGTTAGCAGTTGGAAAGAATACACAATGGCACCCACCACATTACACCAAATATAGAGTACAGAACAACACAGTAAGTTTTAATAATGTCTAATAAAAATACAGAGGTTTATATTTATAACCATAATTGAAATGAAATCTTGTTCAGTGAGTGATGTGATAATTAAGTGAGATGCTCACATGTTTGATTTGCTCAACAGCAGCAATTCCTGATTGTGGCTGTTAAGTGATGTCCTAAATCATTAAGAGGATAGAATGAAAGAGCTGCCTGCTGACACATTTCAGCTCCATGCAGAGTTGAAATCCTACCAGCAGGCAGCTCTTGTGCTCTTTAACATCTCTGCTTGCCAAAGGACTTCCTCTCATTTCCATATACAAGGGGAATTTTTTCAACAGACATGGAAAGTCCAAAAAGATTTATATGGAGGAGAAATCCTAAAGATTTCTGCTCTGTTCCTACAGCCTGCCAACGTATTTTGGCTTCCTTCTCTCCCCGCTGCTTGCAAGCTTTCCTGCCAGCTTTCCAAGTGACTTTCTGGGAAAGCAGATCGAGAAGACTGCAACTGGAAATCACATGATCATGGGGGTGGTTATCAACCAGTCGTAAATGCATGATGGTAGTATTATATTTTACGATGCCCAGAAGTGTTTTATGGCCTGTGAGTACCCTTTTCGAGGCTGTTATAATAACTTTGAACAATCATTAAACAACTGCTCAAAAGACAAGGACTATTTGTAAAATATTCTGTTATCACCAACTTCAGAAAAGGAGGGGTTACTTCAGCAAGAACAAAAGGAAAATAAAACTTATTTAATTATGAAGTTGAAAATTTTCCAGTCGGCTCACTGTTGTTAGAGAAATGGAAATCAGAAAAAATTTACATGAATCTTCTACTTTGAGATGAGCAGTAACTAAATTTTACATTGCTGCCTGAAAGCAAGACAAAAATTGGTCAAAGATATATTTACCTTTATTTTAAAATACTTGGTTTGATACATCTTAACTATTAACTGTAGGGATATATACTTTTATTTTTATTTTATACCGGTTTTAGATTTATCACCTAGAAAAATTACTGTATTAATATCTTAAGAGGAATGAATTCTATTTTGTGATTTAATTTGCTAGTTGCTAGTATTTTATTTATTTCACTTTGGTTTGCTTGTTTTGTTCTGTTTTAAGTTTTGCTGGTCACTGACTGAATAATAATAATATTATTGATTGATTGATTATTGACAACAATTATGGAAAAATGATGTATATTCTCTAAAATTAAGTTCAAGCTATTCTTTTTAAAATTCCTTGGCTATTCCTTCAAATTGAGGGGACACTTCAAACCCAAGATGCAATACAACTTTCACATGTGACTTCACTTTTATCTTGTTTAAAATTAAGAAGATATTTAGTTGCACTTAATTATTGATTTTTAACTGAATCTTGTTTATAACTTATTAACTTTTAGGCCAGTTTCTGGCTTGTCTTTTATTGATTTTCTACATAGTTTGCAATTATAGATAGCTGCTAATATTGACTATTTAAATTTTATTGTATATTACATAACTTTTGTGCTTATTTTGTCTGATAAACTTACCAATGATTTATCTGATTTAAATTTATCTGCATTTAAACTTAAATGATCTGGGGAGAACTGAGCCTTGAACCTAAACCTGGGAAATTATCACATGAAGTCACTGGACAATACTGATGTATGTTCTCTTTACAACCCTCCCAGAATTACTTGTAACCTCATCTGGTAAAAGAAAGGAGCAGTAATGGTAAGATACACAATTAGAGTCTCCCAAATTTGATACAAATTGACATTTCCTTCAGCAATGCTATGACCATCATTGTCTTATCTATTACATAAATGTATCAAGAATTTTCTAACTTTGGTAAAGAAAGTAATGATAACGTCTCTTATGCAATTAAAGTGATGTGGACACTAACAGAGATCTTCTAGACCTTTATCATTTTAGTCAAGTGAAGGATTGCTTAATGTAGCATATCGAAGAAAACAACAGTACTAGAATACAGAACTTCTATTATTGTTTTGACATATACATTACTGTATATAGTAGAATGAAGTAATTTTTACAAAACTCTAGATCAATACTGACAAAACAAAAGTCACTGAAAAATCTGCTCCTATAAAACAAATATTGGAAGACAGGGAAGTTATAGATAATTGTTTAGATTATCAATTATATGATAATCTCTGGCAAAATTTTGACAAGATAATTATGACTCAATATCAGATTCCTAGAGGAGAACTTTATATTACTAAAAGAGCAATAGAGCAAGAAATCTAAGTACTTAGAGATGACAAAAACTGTAGGGAATGCACACAATTAACTATTTGTAATGGAAAGTCATTTCTATTGAGGAGCTGTTAAACAATGAACTTTAACTGGATTACCAAGTCAAAAATCATATGTATCATGCATGATCATTAGGTGTATTTCCCAATACTGATAACAGCTACAATGCTACAGTAGGTTTTTTCCAAGATCACGGGAACATTTGAACATTTAATAATATACAAAATAAATTCACATGGGAAGCTTACACTAAAAGCATAAACTGAACATGAAAGAAACCATTCCAGTGTCATTCTATATGGATTATTAGTGGCATTATATTAAGAGAACAGGGCAGCTTTGAAAAAAACTGCAACTGTTCTCATTTCTTCTGATTAATCAAGATACTAAGTAGGAAGAATAAAATACGGCAATAGGTTGGAGAATCAGAAATATACTTGGGGAGGAATATCTCCTTTTTATTATTACTCACCTTAATCCACTGTTCTGGCTTCACATCTTTCAAAACTAAAGTTAACTCAGGTTTGTCCATTAATACTTGCATTTTGGCATGGATTGGGTCATCACTTGTACAAACGGTAATGGGAATCATCCACAAAGGGCAATCTTCCCCTATATAAAAGAAGAGAAGGACACCTGACAGAACAAGGCATGGTGTGGTTCACTGTCCAATCCCCAGAAACATATTTGAGGATTTATAGAATAAGAAGTAAAATCCCATCTGCTGTCACTCAGCATATTTGTAGAATGGAAATCCAATTAGTCTGCAAAAACAAATTTGTTCACAGTCTATATTTTCCTGAAACTGATACTCTAACAATTTACATTTTAGGCAAAGAATGGTAACACTGAATTTGCTTTCTTGGTCTCATGGAATATTAGGGTGACTCAGGTAGTCACATGAAAATAAAAACTGTTATTTAAATGAACATACATATTTACATATTCACCTGAACTATTATTCCTGTTCTCTAAAACAAATGAAAAAAGATAAGTAAAAACAAAATAAAAACCAGTTGTAGATTAACCATGAAAATTTAATAATTTAGGGATATCTCCTATTTCAGTTGAATTCAGAAATGGGGAAATGGGGAAAAGAAGAAGTACCTCCATATAACACAACAGGTACTATCAGAATTGCTAATAAAACATCCTATATGTTGATTTTCCTTTTCAAATAAACATCCCTTTTAAAAAACCGTTGAATGAACTGCCTTCAAAGTCAGATTCTAATCAAAAGCTACTAATTTTTAAATCAAAATAGTAATTAAAATCCAGTTCTACTGTAAATTAGCAAATGACTAATTTACTTCTTCATTCTGTGCTTTAATAATAAGCCTATGTTTCAACTTGTTTATACAAGTTATCTTAACTAATTTGCTTTCAATATCTTTTTCTCAACTGCAGGTAAAGGTAAAGGTTCCCTCGCACATACGTGCTAGTCATTTCCGACTCTAGGGGGCGGGGCTCATCTCCATTTCAAAGCCAAAGAGCCAGCACTGTCTGAAGATGTCTCTGTGGTCATGTGGCCAGCATGACTAAACGCCGAAGGCGCACGGAACGTCGTTACCTTCCCACCAAAGGTGGTCCCTCCCTATTTTTCTACTTGCATTTTTACAGGCTTTCGAACTGCTAGGTTGGCAGAAGCTGGGACAAGTAATGGGAGTTCATTGCATTATATGGTGCTCAGGATTTGAACCGCTGAATTGCTGACCTTTCTGATCTACAAGCTCAGTGTCTTAGCCAATGAGCCACCGTGTCTCTTGCTTTTTTAATAGGTTATCCCTATCTATATAATCTCTGGGTGACAAAGAACCATGGAACTACACTAATCAGCACTAACTAGTCCTTCTGGCTTGCAAGCAATGGATAATTCTTCTAATGTCAGCAATTCCTGTTTTAAATGAGCCACAGGGTTTGACTGTTCACTATATATTGCAAATTGGCAACATGCTATAAAAAACAGTACATAAGAAGGTGAGAACAACATGTCATTAAACACCACCATAAAAACAGAAGTCAGGACAAATGAACCTAACTGTGAATCCAGATTATTGTTTATCTGCCTAATGGGCCTTTAATTACATCACGTATAGACTGTTGAATAAAAATATATTACTTTCAATTATTGTGGATAGTTTCTACTTGGTAAGTATTGGCCTGGGCTAGGATTCACCCCTCCTTAGGAAACCACCAACACAGAATGTTGTCAATTAAGTAAAATGAAGACAAATCCCTGCTTAATAAAGGCAGCTTTTTTTCCTCTTGCTAGAATGCTAAGTCAATATATTGCTGTATTGATGAGTTTATTACAACAAGAAACCACTCTTTGAAAATCAATAGGCTTATCTTGAAAAAAGGGGCTTTAAAAAGTGGCTTCATTAGAGCAAACAGGGCTGAACAGATCAATAGTCTCGCCTCCTCTAAATCTTCTTTAGAAGTCAATTGTTTCTTCCCATGGAAGCAGTGCGAACTTTTGAGTGTGGTTGTTGAGAGGTTGCAAGAATGCTTTGCATGTCTTGATTCAATTATGTTAAGCTTCAATGGTGATCTTTAGGAGGTTAGGGTTAGGGTTAATATCAGTCAGTCAGTCTCCTACGGTCTACGAACTAAAGCTCTTTATGTTTTTTTTAATCTCATAATAACCAACAAATCTATGTTGAGACTATGTCTAAAATACTGTGTATACCTATAGCCAGTGGTGGGATTCAGCCTATTCCAGCAGGTTCCGTAGAATTGGTAGCGATAATTTTGAGAACCGGATTGGCTGACTTCTGATTGGCTGACCCTGGCAAATACCACCTCTGATTGGCTGAACACATAGCCACAACCACCAAGCCACACCCACATAACCGGTAGGGGAAATTTTTGAATCCCACCATTGCCTATAGCCACCACATCTCTGAAAAGATATTGCAGAAAAGTATTAGATAAAATAAAAACTGATTAACATGATCAAGGGTCTGAAGTAACTTCTGTAGAAGGCAGGGTAGACAAACTATAGTCAATAGGTTGATTGGTCTTCCCATGAGTAATTTTGTGGTTTACAAAGCACCTCTGGAATAGTGGGACCAAAGTGATCTTTTCCATTTCAATACCTGTGTTTCAAATATCGAGAAATGATTGAGCAAAATGGATGCTTTTCTACACAGCTGTTTAGGTTTAATGCTTACATAAATGTTAGGAAATAAAGACTCTAAAAGATATATATGTACATCTGTATACCTGCACACCTATATATCATGGTATCTCTATCTACCATGTTTCTCTGAAAATAAGACTGGGTCTTATAAGACTGGGCCCCAAGATAAGCACTAGGGCTTATTTTGGGAGGGGGTCTTATTTTTTCATGTACAGGACGCCCACTTCTTCTGCTTGCTTGTGGCAGGGCAGGAGGCTCTGTAGCATGCCAGTGCCACTGCCATGAAGTGGGGGGAGCTGCCCCACATGCCCCACACTGTTGTATATCAGGACCCCTGCATCCAGGCCACCCACACCCCAACACCTGCCTCACCTTAGGGCGGCACTCCGGCAGCCCTGTCCAGTAGGATCCCACATGACCCACTTCTTGCTCGCAGCCACAATGGGGCAGGAGGCTGAGCAATGCACTGGTGCCATATCCACAAGGATGGCTTGGTTGCAGGAGCCCTGAGGTAAGCCGGTGCAGGGCAAAATTGCAGCTCCATCACCACCCTGCCTCACCTCATGGCTGCAGCACCATGAGCAACCAGATGGAATGGGCAGGTGGCCAGCTGTGCAGGCTCTTAAGTAAGGCTTATTTTGGCGATAGGGCTTATATTTGTTGTTGTTGTTAGTTGCGAAGTCATGTTCAACCCATCGTGAACCCATGGACAATGTTCCTCCAGGCCTTCCTGTCCTCTACCATCCCCCGGAGACCATTTAAGCTCGCACCGACTGCTTCAGTGACTCCATCCAGCCACCTCATTCTCTGTCGCCCCCTTCTTCTTTTGCC